>JACSZP010004232.1:0-10481 GCA_016161895.1 Pinna nobilis | reverse complement strand
ATGTATTAGAATTTCATTCTTGGGAGTATTGAGATTTTCATGAGCTAACAATACCGTTATCATTATAATTTGTTACGAAAATGGGCGTGAAAGGGAGTTTCTGGCGTAAATAAATAATCAAAAATTGTACAACAAATTTTGGAATAAGAATTTATAAGTATCCTGAGGTAGTAGATCCGCTCGAATATGTGAAATCGGGGCTGGGCACCATAAAACTTGTAAATTTACTTAAGTCTAAAAAGATTCTCAAATCCAGCTCATCCTGAATTCTGATTGGCCGAAAGACTGGTTTCTCAGACTTTCAAGTTTAATGGGCCCAAACCGGAAATGACAACGGTCTTAACATAAAGAAAGAAAAATTACAAATCCTTAAATTATATGAAACAAAGACTAAGCACCAACTACCGGTATGTCATTCCATTCTACGGAAACCTCTTGAAATAAAATGAACAGATAATAAATTATTATAGAATTAAGCATATAATTTGTAAAAGAACGTAAGTTCAGGGTCCGAAATCACTAGAAAAACTCAAACTCGGCACTTAGCTCAAATGTTTTCCCTCAATTTTGATTAAATTTAATGTGTATTGATATCATATTATTAAAATATATGAATAATAATTTGATAAAGCAGCATTTCGCAACCAGAACTATTGATATCATTACGTGCTCGAATCGTTTTTCGGGCTTGGGTAACTAAATACCGAGGTAAAATACAAACTGTAACGGATATTATGAATAGCATAGCGTAAATACACATACTGAAATGCGCTTAACTCTTAATTTACCTGTATTTGATTCAAAATTCAGGAAAAATAGTTAATTTGAGTACTGAGTTTAAGATTGAGTTTCTCTAGTAATTTCGGGTCCTATTCAGGTTCCAGGAAACATGGTTGTGAACATATACAGGTTTTGTTCTTTTTTCGGTGAAGGTATGTATACGATATAATTCACAATTTCATGTTACCATTTGAAAACACATTATGAACACCTGACAGTGGACCTGCATAAATCAGCCGAAGGAAATGAAGTATACCTGGGTTTAATTCTTAATTATTCTGGGACATCTCTATCTCTCAGTTATCACATATCAGGTTCATGTTCAAATTGTTATTACTGTAAATCCAGAAATTTTCGCGGAACTTTATTTTGGCGAATAAATAGACAGGTACTTATTCGCGATACTATATTTTCGCGTGTGTGCATGTCAGTTTAAAAATTAATATTGTAAGATGCATGCGAATGTCAAGTTTGTATTTTTAGCGAGAACTTTATTTCTGCGTGTATGTGTTTTCGCGTAAATACGAAAAAATAAAATTATCGCGAATAATACTGGATATATTTACAGTAACACAAATGGATTCTTACGCAAGTAGTTCCTACTGAGAAATATACCCGTGAACTTTAACCTCTGCTGGAAATCGTTGTCCACCTATATCTATTTCATACACAGCACTTTTGTCCATTATAAAGTCCTGCATGTCCTTATGGAGAACTGGCTGTCCCTTGTCATTGTAATCTTTCACGAATCCCAAACAGATCATTCTGTCCAAGGTGAAGCCATAGCCACTAGATGTCGTTGTACCACAGAACTTTCCATTTCTGTAGATAGGCTCGCCTCCCCAGGGCCAAACATCTTTGTCGACATCAAAATCGTTCAAAAATAATTGGACTAGTCTTTGACTAATTCTATTTTCTTTTTGTCGTAATAATGCATCTCTTCCATTGAAATCTCCTACCTGAAATTAAAAACAAATTGAAATAAACTGTAAACCTGAAAGTTCTTGCAAACCTTTATTTTCATGAATCATTTGTTTTGCATTTAATTGCAAGACGTAATTTCCGGAGAATGCAATACAAGTAATTACTTCATCATCTTGCTCAAATATGTCTTTGTAAGGTTAGAATATTAACCCACTTTTTCTAGTAAGTACTCTTATTTCATCTCGAAATACTAGATCCCCTCAGACATTAAATTGGATTTGAAATATTTTTCTCGCAACATAGACAAAAAGAAGTATGTGTTTTAATGATCTTAGATTTACATACATTAAAATTGACGTGTGACTCTCTCGCACATTCCAGCGGCGTAGTCGACCATGTCCAGTTCTGTCCCCACACTGTATCAAAGTTCTCCATACAAAGCAACTGATGAGCGAAATATCCGGAATTCATAACGCCATATTCTTTCCCAGCAGTCATCAAAGAATCATATACGTGAAGGGCATACTGTAAGCATCCAGAAAATAATATAATAAAAATAATAAAACTTTATTATAGGGTGTAAATAAGAAGAAGTTGTTGTTGCGTTGTTGTTTGTTGTCCCACTCAAGAATATTTCACTCAAATGGAGACGTCAAGAAGAAGTAATTACGACGGACCGAAGCTTTGGTATGGTATTGTATTGTTGATTAACGCCCCACTCAAGAATATTTCACTCATATGGAGACGTCACCGTGTGCCGGTGAAGGGCTACAAATTTAGTCTATGCCCTGCACTGATGGCCGTAGAGCAGGGAGGGTTCTTAAACGTGCCAACACCTACCGTCCGAAAGACAGGGACGGCCAACCGCCGGCCCGAAGCTTCATGTCCGATATGATCTGACAAGTTAGGAATAATTAAGATTTCAAGATGTTGAATGAATTCGAGTCTCAAATGATATGAGATCAGATTTCTGGAAGAAGTAAGTATTCTCGGCATGCGATGTCTATTGCAAATAGAAAATCACACGAAATCAATAAAAACAGAGTAAACAATACATATATGTGTTTCTATTACCGTTATTTTCCAAGAGTTATCTCCCTTCGGCGGCCACATTGAGTGTCAATATGTACATTTTCCTGCATAAATCAGCCGAAGGAAATGAAGTATACCTGGGTTTTAATAGTTTTAAAAACTTGTTTAGTGGGTTAAATATTTTTTCAGGTCTTGAATAATCTAAAAGATTAATTTTGATGAAAATTATTGTTTTTTCACTATTACTATGCAATCGAATTTGGTCTCTTAAAGAAGAAACGTGTCCATGTTCCCAAAGGGGAATAACTCTTAGAAAAAATGCTAATGGTAACCCACCTATTACAAGAAAGCATAATTTACAGATTATGTACCATTCTCAGTAAATTGTATTTCGACAAATTCAAAGACTGCACTGTCAGGATAGGACCAGTACCCAACTGTGGCGTATTTTCGTATTTTACGTATTTACCAACACTGTCGTTTTTGCTTGAATCTATTGAACAAAAATGTTTATGCTATCTAAAAAATTCTATTAAAATTGTGTTCTAAATAGCAGAAATCAAGCAATAGTCAGGCACTTGTCCTTGCTGGGTACTGGTCCTTGACCTTTACAAACCTCGCTGGGAACAAAAAGCAGAAATCCATCCACCTCGGCTTGTGATAAGCGCATAGCATAAATATTACTGGCATGCCCCACATCTATTACCTAGAAAGAAAATTTCAAATCGGTCATCCCAAAGCCAAAATATAACTCGTCCAAGTGCATGTTAGCCTGGGGTATTACATCAATACCAAGATGAAGCACTAAAACAAACAATAAATCAAACTATAGAGCAATGGAGATTATGTAAAGTCTTTTATGTTAGAAGGTAGGAAACGATCTCCTTTCACCTATGATTATGAAATATTGTTTTGTACAAAATTTAAAGAAGAATACCTTAGATATTTAATTAGAGTACGGTATGGAAAACTACAGATACAAAAGCAGAAATTCTTGCGCATGACAGATTTTTACCAACAAACATAAAAAAGAAAGAGAAATGAGATTGAAAGATTAAATCAAAATATGATACACTTCCTACCTTACAAGTCATTGGTTTGAATTCTTCTATATTCGTCCCTGTATCTGATAAATTGCCTAGCAACTGTTGAGCGTATGGACCGATCACATTGATCCCTGCATAGGCTGACGTCACATCTCGTATTTCTACAGCGCCATCTTGTGGTTGGTGTTTTAACAACCAGTTCATAGATCGTGTTTGATGAGAGGCAGGTGAAATAATGAAAAATCTGTAACAAGTTAGAACAGTATACATTACATATGATATCTCTTCAAGGGCTGTGACCTCTCTTCAAGGGCATTAACCTCTATATAAGGACTGTTTCATTTTAGTGTTGTGGTATACGGGGATGAAGCAAAAATTTAATTTCGTCGAAATAGCATACGCATGTAGAAGGTTGATGTTACTTAAACTTACTTAAATAAAGACAAATCAACATTTTTAGAGGAACCTATGGTCGAAATATTGAAATAGTATTGCATTCTCAAAATCATTTGTTTTCAAACCACTTTAGCACTGCTTTAGTGATATCCTAGCGGTATTAAAATCGTTTAGGCTTCGCACATTCTGATGTGATTTAATGTAATGGACTAAACCTTTGATGTAAAGATAAATCTTAAAAGACCTGCTACTAACTTTTGATCAAAAGTGGAACCACATTTGTTGGATATAGTATTGACCACATTCATTGGTGCATACGTACGTATTCTCGTTCACTTGTACTATACTGCAGTCATTCTCGTAGCCTCCATTTTTGTTCTGCATTCCAGTATGTATTACTGTTCCCGCTTCTCCTGCTATGTTGTTAGAACTCAAATACTGCAGAAACTCCAACGCTTGTGTTCCTCTTGACTGTTCAAAAGGGAACAGATAAACTCAAATCAATGAATGTTGTAGTCACAAGCTCTATAACCAAGGCATAATACATTAAACTGATATCGTAGCGGGGCTTCCGTGGTCGAGTGTTTAGCGTGTTCGACTGCGAATCGGAAGATCCGGGTTCGAGCCGCGTCAGCGCCAATCTGCGGTTGGTCGACTTTGTCCTTCGGATGAGACCGTAAAAACCCGTGTCACAGTAGGCGTTGTCACGTTAAAGAACCCTCCCTGTTCTACGGCCAGCAGTGCCGAGCATAGGCAAAGATTCTTGAGTGGGACGTTAAACAACAATACCATACCATACCAATTCATATGATATCGTAGCTTTTAGTCATCATCAACAAAAACCGCAGAATGGTGTAAAGCAAAGGCTTTCAATCTTTTTTCTCTCCTTTGTTTATGTATTAATTACCGTCCCCTCGACAGTCTTCCAGACATAGCTTGTAGTGGCGTAGAAACTTTTTCTACAAATATACCTGGGCATGGATAAGTAAACTAGTCAGCAACCTCTCTATTGATTAAGGTGAAGAGACTGGAATTCCCAAAGATCTAAAAACTTTGATATAGACGCCATTATATTACATATTTTGTGGTATGGTATGGTATGGTATGGTATTGTTGATTAACGTCCCACTTAATAATGTTTTACTCATATGGAGACGTCACCATGTGCCAGTGAAGGGCTACAAAATTTGCCTATGCTCGGCACTGCTGGCCGTAGAGCAGGAGGAGTTCTTTAACGTGCCAACACCTACTGTGACACGGGGCCTCGTTTTTTACTGTCTCATCCGAAGGACAGGGACGGCCAACCGCGGATGGCGCTGACGCGGCTCGCACCCGGATCTTCCGATTCGTAGTCGAACACGCTAACCACTCGGTCACGGCCCCACATATTATGTGGTAACAATGCATGCAAGCAATTGAAATGGAGAACATTGGAAAGGTTCTGGATTCTATGATAGAATTATTTTCACCGCAATAGCTCTTGCTCAAATTTAAAATTTCCATTATAAAATATTTATCCATATCTTCACGAACATCAATAAGCTCTGACCTTGACCTCTATCTTTGAATACGACGACATGTCAATCACAGCGACTTGTTCTTTACACCTCGTGTATTCTTCCCGAACACTCTCAAACCAGGCCGGTTTTCTGAACGTTCCCTGATCTTTTTGTATGTTGTATTGGCGTGCTTCGTCATCGCCTGTAATATGAATCTGCACAAGAAAAATGTGACTATCGTTCCAACATACGATGTATTCAAAACACTAACTATACACAGGGTTATGTTCGCCTTACAGTTTCGCCCCGTTTTACATTCGCCCAATCTCGTCATAATTCTATTCAATGAATTTATCATTTTTTCATTCGCCCAGTTTTGAACTCGCATACTGATGATGAGGGCGAAAGGGGCGAAAATAAAACGGGAGCGAAATTTCCCTTGTATACAGTATTTACGATTTAGAGATGTTTACAAATCTACAATTCTATATAGTCATACTAGAAATATACCGATTAGAACTCTATATTGCACATCAAATGTATGTAGTCGAAATTTTGAGAACTAACAATTAATGGTTATACGTGTAAATGAAAAGGTAAGGTAAGGGGAACGAATAATGCTCGATCTAACGGTTCCTCTAAAGAATAAAAAATAAAGAATTTGGTAATCTTGATTTGAAAAAAAATTTCTTGATATACCTTCACTATGAAATATAGATAAACTTTGCAATATACTATTCGCATTCAAGAGTGAACAACCATTCTGTGACTATCGTCAATCGACTAAACCGTAAAAATTAGTCTAAGGAAAGTAAAAATGATTGTAAAAAATAGTCTTTGAAAACTACAATTATCTTGAAAATGATAATCTTACCAAATTAGAAAAAAAAATTAAATATGAGATTATAACTACCGCGAAATTCATAACATTTAAATTTACTGTTGCCATAAAACTTAGTATCTTGGGGAAGTACCGTTCCCATGGAAACTAGAATCTGAAGAATCTCTAATTACAGAAAAAATTGTAATATCACAAAATATTCATCACTGTTCAAATTAACATCTTACGAAAATACCAATACCTTGAAAATTATATTCTTATAAAAGTATTCTTACCGTAGACTGTATAACGAAACTTTTAAAAAATACTGTGAAAATTTGAACTGATGAAACTACATTTGAATTGAAAAGTGTGATCCCCAAAAAACTCCCAAATTAACGCCGAGCGAACAAATTAAGTCATTGGTAGGAAAGCGTTGATAACTCGAATTTGACAAAATGTTATAAGCCCTAAACTAAAGATATTAAACTTACTGTCAAGAGACCTTGAAAAACAGACTGGATATTCGTACCCATTGACTTCAGAAAAGCAGGCACCTTTCTGGTGTAGCCTAGTATGTAGTGGAGAGGCTCTAAGACCACGCCCACGGTCCCGCGGCTGTTGGGGATACCTCATTGTGTACATGGCTGTCAAATAATAAAATGTATACATCAAGAAGAAACTATATAACATCTCATTGTAGAATGCTATCAAATTTATATTACATTGTATATCTGTTTCTGAGCATTCTCTCATACGAGCTTTCTACACAATACGTTTACTATTGAAAGTCTGTTGACGTTTTCTGTGGAAAAACTATGATAAAGAGATTTCCTTGTCAATAGATAAGAAAAAGCGAGGTCTCGTGTCACAGTAGGTAGGTGTCGGAATAAAGAATCCTTGCTGCCTAATGACCTTCACTGTCGGGCATATGCCAACAGCCCTCCACCAACATATGGTGACGTCTCCATATAAGCTAAATATCTTGATTTGGTCATGAAGCGAAAACGCAACAACATTTAAAAAGTCATTCTAAGATAAACATAAAGATTCCAGTTACATGTAGTATGATTTTCCGTAGTAAAATGTATTTCCTACAAAACTACCTATTGTAAAAAATATTTTCTGTAAGTTTATTCAATTATTTTGGCTTATAAGAAATAAGTTAAACTTTCACAACAATTTACTCAAAATCATTTACCTAGGGTTTCTTTAACTCTTTCTGCAAGGAATTTTCGGTTGTTATGGTGTTTTACGAATCTTAAAACGTCGTGCGGTGACAAGTCCAAACTCGGCACGCCATCTATGATCAACTCTGATAGGTAACTTCCGATTCCACCAGACGCCACTATCCCATATCCTCCCAAACCGGCAGCCACATAATAATTCCTTATCTAAAGCATGAATAAAATCAATGAGTTAAAGTATTCATTTTTCACCGCAATTTATGTACATCAATGTTTTACTAATTTATCTCAAACATATCGTGTTCGAATCCATCCACTCTGAGGTCGATTGTCCCTGTCCCTCGGGAGTCAAAACCGAGGTCCCGTGTCACAGTAGGTGTCGGCACGTTAAAGAATTAACTGTCCCTGTTCAATGGCCATAAGTGCAGAGCATAGGCAAAGTTTGCCATCCTTTACTGGTATACTATCTCCACACAAAAGAGAGATTATTGAAAGGGAAGTTAAGCAACAGCACAACAACAAAAACCAATCAACTGCGCGTTTGTATTTATGTTAATAGTTTCTTTGTATCTTCAGAAACAAAATTTTGACCATAATCTTATAAAAGAAATTCTACAATAGTTCGCGTGATATAATCAACCAACATGCATTCTTCAGCAAAAATCTACGACAAATCCGATGTTAAACTTTCTGGTTTATTGAAAATCTTATATGCCATGGCGTCTTCCGTCATTTACAATTTTTTTTAAATTTGAAAAAACACGGACCTCGGAGACGGGATCATGTGCCATAGAGGAGTAAGCATCCCCTCTTGATCGTTAACACTTGTTTTATGTAATTCATTCAATTATCCACTATTGATACTATGTATAGGGATTGTCGTCTTTCAGTTGATAAAGTCCAAGGGGTCGAAAATTTGAACAAGGAGTGTGTTTACTACTTTTATCGTTAATGCAAAAGATGCCAGGTTTTGTAAAATTCACTTTTGAATTGATACTGCCTATCACAGTTAGCAAAAGTCAGAAATATTATTTAGGGCCACTGTTTCGTATTGATTAGCGAGTTCGACTTTGAACTGAGAAGTCAGGGTTCGAGCCAAAGTCACGGTACGATTGGCCGTCCCTGTCTTTCGGACGAGACAGCATAAACCGATGCCACGTGTCACAGTATTTGTTGGCACATTAAAGAAACCTCCCTGCTCTACGGCCATAAGTGCCGAGCATAGGCAAAATTTGTTGCCCTTCAGGTCATCCCTTGACGTCTCCATATTAGTGAAATATTCTTGAATCGGACGTTAATCAACAATTCAGTCAACCAACCAAAAATATCATTTCACTTGTGTCATTATAATATCTTAATCATCTTCAAATTCTATACCCACCTCCGGAACCTCACCAATAATCCATGACCCATCAGGTGTAAAACTCTCTGGTCCATTGAACATCTTGTGTACCATGGCGTTTTCCATCGCAGGAATCCGATGAATAATAGGATCCATTAATACCCCTAGATATTAGAAACATAAAATAGATTTATTCAGTTTAACCCACTTTTATTAAATATAAAATAAGCACCAAATGCAAAATATTCTAGCAATAAAGTATAAGCATCGGCATGTACATCATTTGTTAGATTATCGTCAATTATGGCGAATTTAAATTCAATTGAATATATTCTCTGTGGAATAGGGGCAAAAAAAGGCCAAAAGTGAATAATTCCGGATAAAGGGTATATATAGCCAAGGGCAACCTACTAAAATGTTCCCAGTCATCTGGAAGGAGACCAAAATGAAAGTCGTCTGGAACTTGTTTATTGAAAACTGGTTTTGCTACGGGTTCAAAACCACCTGCCAATAGTCCACCACTCCATTCCCGGAAGTATACCAGACCATCCATATCCCTGATAACTGCAAAGAAGGAAGCACTATGAAAATTGTTCCAAGGTTATGGTCTTTTTTTAGTAGTCAATCGCCAATGTTTACTGAAGTGTCTAGATTTAATGCTTTTTAATTTAAAATGTGGTTAATCTAGACTTTCTTAAATGAAATGATGTTCCCATAAAATAACTTTATCTTTCACAAAAAAGTGTCCGTGTTCATGTAGAGAAAATTTAAAAATTCTAACCTGGAAGCATCGGATCCATTCCCTCTATTGGTTTTGTTGTAATATAGAAGTGTTCACACGCATGAAGAGGAACTTTGACTTTGGGTGTTGATCTCTGGCCGACCTGATGTGACCACTAAAATATGCGAAAGTTCATAAATGATACGACAGTACATGGTATGGAATGGTATTGTTGTTTAACGTCCCACTCAAGAATATTTCACTCATATGGAGACGTCACCGTGTGCCGGTGAAGGGCTACAAATTTTGCCTATGCTCGGCACTGCTGTTCGTAGAACAGGGAGGGTTCTTTAACGTGTCAACTTCTACTGTGACACGGGACCTCGGTTTTTACTGTCTCATTCGAAAGACAAGGACGGCCAACCGCGGAGTGGCGCTACGCGGCTGGATCTTCCAATTCGCAATTAAACACGCTAAACACTCGGCCACGGAGGCCCCACGACAGTGCATACAAAACCTTTAGGTCTACCTTTGAATAAAAACGTTGTCTTTCGAGATTACGAAAGTTACATAAATTAGAATACCACTGTATATATCGAGTATCTTAACAGAACCCTTAAAGCCCAAAAAGAATACATTTCGGGGAAGTCAGTGGATGAATCTTAGATAATGTAATAAGAATGACACCTTACCATTCCGGAACAGTTGACAAAATATTGGCACTTAATATTTCC
>JACSZP010004228.1:0-12002 GCA_016161895.1 Pinna nobilis | reverse complement strand
ATATATTAATATTTATTTATATATATGTATATGCATATATATATATATTTGTGTGTGTGTGTAAAACTCCAATGTATAGGCTAACCTGTATTAAGAGATTGTCCACTGGAAGGAACAAGACAGCCCATAAAAGACAGGTGGCCTCCTAATGCAGGTGATTTGCACAGAAAAATCAGTTTATGGAACCATACATTAAGGCTACATAAGAAAGGTGCTCTTTTAACTTTGTTGGCCAGTAGGGCAGGTTACACTGTATATATAAACAAAACCAGGTACATCATGCACCCCTTTACTAAGTGACATGTTTCCAGACGGGTTTAGGAGAATACACAGCATTTTAAAATACAAATACTAAAGGGACTTGTTTAGTTCACAGTTTATATGTGTGTCATATTACCCAAATTACATCATTTGCGATGACAATTGACTCTGATTTGTCTCGTGAAGTGAACTTTGCTCAAGTACAATATTCTACGGATTTGTATATTCTATCAGGCAAAAAAATGTGTAACTATGAATCTTATTTCAAAACAGCGGTAAAAACCCAGGAACTAACATTCATAAGATGGTTATTGCATTTCAATTTTCATCGAATACGACTTTTATGAATATTGTTATCATATTAGGAGTTGCCAATTGTATTCTTTATCATTTTCATAAAACTCGATACGGCGTATGTGAGTTACTTGGATGTTGTCATGTACGATACTTGTTGCATCATGTTTATTTTTAACTTTCAGGTTGATCAACCGTCCTTTGGTATGCCGAGCAGGGACTATCTCCTAAAAGAGAGCAATGACACAATGCTTCAGGCCTACATAAAGTACGCGGTGGACGTGGCTGTTTTGTTTGGCGCCAAAAAAGAAGATGCCGAAGAGAAAATGAAAGACATGGTGGATTTTGAGATAAAGTTAGCCAATGTAAGATTTGTTTTATATCATTGCACGAAGCAATTGTAATGAGTATACAAAAGGAGTTACTACTGTACAAAGGGAAATTTTCGCCCTCTCTTTTATCTTCGCCGCTGTCGCCTTCATCATCAGTGGGCGAATTCAAAACTGGGTGAATTTAAGAATAGTTAATTCATCCAATAGAAATTTGATGATTGGGCTAATTTGAAACAGGGCGAATTTGTTTACAGATACACTAGGGTGAAAATAAAACGGGGCGAAAAAAATACAGGGCGAAAATAACCCTGTACACAGTATGTTTGAATTACATGTACTTCTTTCAAACACAAATTAAGTCAATGGATCTTTAAACTGGCATACTGGCATATCGAAGTTCAAAACGACATTATTTTCCCATGCTTTCCACGTGTCTTCGTGTTATGTTTATTGGGAAAAAATCTATGTAAATCATAACAATTTCTTTGCCAATACGCTTTCGTTGTTAACGTGTTATCCAGAATTTTATTGTTACAACATTTTGCCTTTTTGAAAAAAGCATTTTGTCTTATAAGCAGTTGATGGTATAAAACATTGACTTTTTATATGTATAAAAGGTGGCAAGATCATACAATCACTAAATTATATGGTTAACATGCCTCTATTTCCAGCTCTCCATGCCAAGCGACGAACGAAGAGATGCAGAGAAATTGTACAACAAAATGACCATAGCACAATTAAAAGCAAGCTCTTCGAAGGTCCATACTTTCTAATTATATAATTCAAATTTATATACTGGAATTTTCTGTTCTCTGATCCCCCATACAACCAAATCTACCAAAAGCCTTAAAAAAGTTTATCCAACTCAACTCAATTTCAATTTCTCTTGAAATAAACATTTTTGAAAGAATGTAAACTGTATACTTGTATCCCGCATTAATGGAATAAAAGTAACGTACATATAGTTTTTATGTATATCATCGACACATCGAAATGAAACTTATGTACACAATCTGCTGTACATTAGTATTGATATAGTTCAATTAAATTTTAGAGCATTCCATAGAATATTCAAAGAGCGTCCGTCACAGACAAGGGAAAAATAATCATATGAATTGTCAGGTGATAGCGTAACAAATTTATCGCTAAACAAAACAAACTGATATTCTATTATATTTTTACTTTTCAGTTTGATTGGATTTTATACTTCAATTCAATTCTTGGAATTGATGGAGTGGGTATAAAGATTGACGACGCTGAGAATCTTATTGTTAGCAATCCAAATTATGTTAACAAAGTATTCGACATCGTTAGTGAAACTCCACCTGGGTGAGTAAAAAATCGGTAAAGCCAATTAAGTGTCACAATTTTTATTCGCGGCGGGCATACCAACAGGTGGCGCTGACTCCCTTCGGATACCGAGTCGCATCTTATTAGAAACTTGCAATTGTTTACCCACGATGAGCTCGTTATCAATCCTGAACTTGACGTGTTCTGCTGCATTCTGCATTATATGCATTGTTGGTTTTCTCCTTTGACTTTCTGCATTCGCATCCTTTGCAGAACTGTTGCTAATTACATGTGTTGGCGTGCTGTGTTGTGGATGATCAGCGGACTTCCAGAGCGAGTTCGAGCTGCTAACCTGGAATATAAAAAGGTATGATTATATCGTAATGACTGAATGATAAATTATCAATTATGTCCAAAGAAAAGATTAAGTCTAATGATATTATATTAACCAAAAAAAGATATTGATATTAGCTATGGTGCATATGAGGCTACCTGTACGTCTTTAAATCTAAATCCACCCCTTTTTCGTTCATATTTTACACTATGTTTGTTGCAAACTTTTAAAACAGAGTTTGTTTGGGATATTTAAAAGGATAGAAAAGAAAGAAAGGAAAATACTTCGTGTTCATTTTATATTTTGTATTAAAGAAAACGAATGTGTTCAAATTCAAAAGCAAAAAGCGGAATCCATCAAAATAAATGGAATAAAGTAACAAAGGATATTCCATGATGATATCTTAAATTCATTATTAGTACATGTATTACTCTCATTTTATTATCATTATTATTATTGTCAATATCTTTTTTTGTTATTATTACCACTACTTATATTATTATCATTATCATTATCATTACATGTAGTAGTGATAGTAGTATTAGAAGCATCATACGTATTATTATATTCTTTATCATTATCATTTGATTTGTTGTATTGTTATCAAGAATTTTTCACTGATATGGACACGCCACCGTGCCAGCGAAGGACAAAAAAATCGCCGATGCTCGGCATGTATGACAGTTGAGTAGGGAGGGTTCTTTAACATGCAAACACCTACTATGACACGGGATCTCTGTTTTACTCTCTTACCCGAAAGACAGGGACGGCCAACCTTATCGTATCTCATCATCATTTTTATTATTAGTTTCATTATTATCATATTATATGTATTATTCTGTTATGGTAACTCTTTTTTGTAATTAAAAATTATGGTTCTCTTTGTAAGGTTCTGATTGGTTCCGGTACAGAACCTCCACGGTGGAAGACATGCGCATCAGAAGCCAACGGTAATTTTGGATTAGCTGTTGGAAAACTTTTTATACAGGATGCATTTGACTTAGATGCAAAGAATACGGTAGGATAAATAGTTCAGCAATTTGTACAATATACAGACACATTATGTAGAGATGCATAGGGAATAGAAAATATAATCCACGATATCGTATCCTTACTCATAAACACTATTTAGGTTTAAGTCGTTACAATTCCTTATATTATAATTGTTCTTTCTATTTGCGTGGCATTTTGTTTTTGGTCAGTAAAATGATAAGCATGGTTATGGTTTAAATGACATTTGAATTGCCCTGAAATATTACAAGCTTATTCAAATCACACGAACTTTCATTCGGTGGCTCAACTTTTAACCTTGACTTTGATATTTTATGTTTTGTGAAATAAATATCATGTATGCACTGTTTCATACATACATGTAAATAACTTTTGGAATGAGATACGTAGGCGGAACAATCGTTTTGAACGTTATCCCTTTTCCAGTCACTTACACTGATCAGAACGTTTTGTTGCTGATTGTTTTTTAAAGTCCCATTCAAGAATATTTCACTCATATGGAGACGTCTCCGTGTGCCGATGAGGGGCGACAAATTTTTCCTACGCTCGGCAACTATTGCTGTAGAGCAGGGAAGGTTCTTTAACGTGCCAACACCTACTGTGACACGGGACCTCGTTTTGTTCTATCTCAACCAAAAGACAGGGACAGCCAACCGCGGAGTGGCGCTGTGCGGATTCGAATCCCGGACCCTACGATTCAAAGTCGAACACGATAACGACTCGGGTACGGCGGTCTCCTCTTATGTTTTGTGAAAGGATACATAACAGCAATGCTATTTGTAGGTGTCGAAAATGATTGAAACTTTGCGATCCTCGATGGAGAAGCTCTTGGAAGACAATGACTGGATGGACAGTCAGACCAAAGATGTAGCTGTAGACAAGGTATAACCCCAATAAATGTACGACAGCAATTAGAAAATAGAGATTTGCTGCTGTAGTTGTATAGCTTTTTGGCGCCCCATTCAAGTATCGTTTGCTCATATGGAGTGGTCACCGAATGTCGCTGAAATGCTACAAATTCATTCTAATCTCGGCAAGTACGGTCATTTAAGCATTATATAGTGTTTTAACATGCCGACACCTGCTGTTAAACGGGGTCTCGTCTTAACCAAAGGACGCCAACAGAAAGTCGTCAACGCCGAGCGGACTCGAACCTACTCTTTCCGTGATTTGAAGGCTGGCACGCGGTCAATGATTAACAACGGTTCTCAAACTAAATTGAGGGAAAGCAATATATTTTTATCTTGTTTCTAGAAAGTTTGTTCTGGGTTACTAATTTCTGAGAACTTTCTCATCATTTCGTGCGTCAGATTTAATGAATAATGAAAAGTTAAAGGTAACGGTAATCAATCTCATAACTACTATAACGAATACAGAACAAAGAGCTGGAAAACTATAGTATCCTACCAAAGGTGGCATCAGGTGTCTAGGAGGAATATACATCCCCTGAAGACAGGTAACATCTGCCGTGAGCTACATATCTTGATCAGACTAACATAATAATCAGTAGTCAAAGTCAGTGTGCGAAAAACAGCGTAATATTTGGTATCTAATGTTACATAAGTTAATCTTCGTACTCGGTAATCAATACACTCACACGTATGACATGATTTTCAGAGTTGTCATAACAATTTAACCCTCACCTTGGTTACATAAGTTACAAGTCTTTGTTTTTATTCGGTTATATACATTATTCCTTACATGTCAACTATTATTCCCCTGCACGATCTCCCGTACAATACGTTTTCAAGTAACGTACGATATGTGATGAAGTAACGTACATCACATTATCAAGCAGTGTATAATACAGCATGAAGTACCGTACGATACGATATGAAGTAACGTACAGTATGCCATACAGTAAATATACGTCCAAGTAACACACTATACGTGGTCAAGCAACGTACGATAGACGATCAAAATGATCAAGTAATGTAAGTATACGATCAACTAATGTAAGTGTACAATCAACTAATGTAAGTACATGTATACGATCAACTAATGTAAGTATACGATCAACTAATGTAAGTGTACAATCAACTAATGTAAGTACATGTATACGATCAACTAATGTAAGTATTACAAACGCGAACCTTTAAAATTCCAGGTGTGAGATCAGGTGACAAGGATAGATTAAGCACCACTTGATGGCAAAGCAAATCCTTCAATCTTCCACTGGCAAATTTAAATGAACAAAATGATAAATGTATAGAGAGTATCATATACTGATGGTCAGTTTTGAAGAAGACAGGGATTCTAAATGAGCTCATACTGCTACAGGTCTGTAACCATTCTTATTCATCATTGCAGGCGAAAGCTATCCAACCGAGGATAGGATTCCCGGATGAAATTCTGAACGACACCTTTCTCAACGATAAATACAAAAGTGTGAGTTGTTCCTACATACTTTAAATGTAACCTACATTTATAATTTAGTGTTATTTGTCGAAATAGATTAATCATTAGAGATACATTAGGATAAAGTAATTTTTCACAAAATTAGCTATTTGATAAAACGAAGAAAAAAATTTTTATTCCAACTAATAGTGATACAAATAGATAAGTTGCAACATTCAAAATAATATTTTATCGTGAAATATTCCTCAAAGATTATCAAAATGGATTTTGGTCAGCTTTTTCACAATCTATAGGTATTGACGAGCTTTCTTACTGATGTAAATCTACAATAATCGTATTTAATATGTACTCATAACCTTGATAAATTTTTTTCCTACTTTGGTGTGTATTACTCGTACTCTCCTTTTATTTTCTAACGTGTTTTCTATCGACTATTTATTTTATTTCTTTCAGTATGACATATCTGAGGATGATTACTTTGCGAACAGCGAAAAACTAATGCTGACGGGAACAGTTGAAAATCTAAAAATATTGAGAGAACCAGTAGACAGAGAAAAGTATGTTCTTAGTTTCAAAAACGTATACATGTATTCTAGTACAAACGATCATTGATATATATTTACAAATGAGTATAGATATAACATTAGTACATAATAAACGGTGGAACTCACTTATTTTGTAAAGCGATGTTTTGAAACCGATTAATTTGTAATGATTTTTAAATTCGAAAGTAAATTACTTTATTACCATTTTGACCTAGCTGTTTTGAAAAACTTGTTTATTTGAAGGAATAATCAACTTTCGGGCTCGACTGTATGTTTACACTCATATATCAAATGTCATATTATATACTGTAAATCCGGAAATATTTCATGGAAATTTATTTTGGCGAATCAGTAGTCTTACAATTATTCGCGGTACAATATCTTTGCGTTTGTGTATGCTATTTTGATAATTTATGTTGTATTATGTGTGTTAATGAAAATTAAATATTTTGTGTGAAAACCTTATTTTCGCACGTAAAAGGTCTCGCTTTCATGGGCGAAAATACAGTTTTCGCGAATAAAACTATATTTACAGTAGTTTCACATTACTATTATTCAGGTGGGATACACCTCCAGCTACTGTCAACGCCTACTACAACCCTCCAAGGAACCAGATTAGTAAGAACCCATCTATAATGTCTAACAGTAAACCGTATTTACTAATACAATATCGAAAAATAGGCCTATACTCCATTCACAAATATATTACAATCAATAAAATATATTATTTTCCACAACTGTGCAATTTTAGTTTGACTGCCTGGATTTACTAGAAATTTTCATATATAGACTACGTCATGTTTTGAATCTAGTACCTTTCATGTGTGATTTAAAGTACCTGAATAATTTGTTTTTCAGTGTTTCCAGCTGGAATTTTACAACCGCCATTCTTTAAGAACAGTCACCCTAAGTAAGCGTCAATTTTTGCACTTGCTCCATCGCAATACTTTCGTATACCATAATCCATTAATCAAAGGTTTTTCTTCGATTCAAATGACCAATTACAAATGTCAAGTATCCTAGGTTAGCCTGCTTATTAACCAAAACTATTGGGCAGAGTAAAATTAAGTACATTTTAACTTATTTACTCAATTTTTTTCTATTTGTATGCCTTTCAATGCGTTTTTGTCCTTCCACCCATGTATTCTGAATTCAGAGACAATCAGTCATATTGAACTGACCATCAGCTTCCCTTTGTAGAAAATCTTTTAAACAAGCTAGACTTTATATTAATATGCAGTGCCAATTTTGTATCTATCAGGTTATGATGTTTTAATGACAATTTCTGTACACAGATATCTGAATTACGGCGGAATTGGATATGTCATTGGTCACGAAATGACCCATGGATTCGACGATCAAGGTCTGTACACAATACTGTATACAGGGAAATTCTGTCCCTTTCGCCCTCATCGGCAATGGGCGATTTTTATGGTAAATTTATCGGATAGAATTAAGATGAGACTGGGCGAATTTAAAACTGGGCGACACTATTGGCAATAGCATTCAGACGAACATAATATGAGGCGAAAATAACCCTGCATACAAAACTTGTAAATGTAGTTGCTAAAACAATTGTGGTTGTATTTTTTAATTAACGTCACGGGCAAAAATCTTCCACCTATATGAGATGTGTCGGTGGATGATTTGAAACAGTAGACTATGGTTGTCATTTAACAATGAGGTTTTTCTATCATGCAATCTCTGAACAGTCATTTGGAATTAGAATGTCAATTTTTATATTTTGGTTAGTAAAAAACAAATCGAAGATTTGATCCTTCTAATGGTTGGGTCATAAGAATATGAGAGAATGAAGTAGGAAACACATTTGAGTAGACAATAACTCAGCTTTTGAAGCGTTACGTTAATTTACTCTTGTTTGGTTCAGATGTCCACAATTGCACTCAGCACACTCATTTCTGGGCCCGAGATTGTAATACATCGACCCCCCCCCCCCCCCCCCCCCCCCCCCCCCCCAATCCAAATCCACCAAGGGAGTCTAATATCGATGACTTCAGCCATTAATCTCTTAAGATAAATGTGGGTTAGATAGAAAACAATTTATATTTTGAGTATCTTTCTACAAAAATGGAAAACAAAGCGAGACTATTTCCACGCCAGTCTTTGCTCTATGACAACATCGCTAGGCAGAAGAGTACATTTACATTCATCAGTATTCAGACAGCTCGTCATAAAATTGGGCCGCATTAGGGAGGCTGCAAACTTAATTGTACAAGTTTTTTGTAGTTACAAATGTGTTCAGCATTTCTTGATATTGAGTTATGCGTTCATTATTTCACATTTTCAAGGCCGTGAGTATGATAAAACTGGGGCCTTGAAGCAATGGTGGTCGGAAAAGTCCATAGAGCAATTCAAAAAAAGAGCGCAGTGCATAATAGACCAATATGGACATTTCACAGTACCGGTTGTGAACATGAAGGTGATTAATGACTTGTGAATTATTTACAGTCTAACCTGTTTTAACATACCGTTCAAGGGAAGGAATAAATAGGGTCACATATGACAGCTGGTCTCTTAATTCAAGTGATTTATAGAGGAGAAAAGCCATTTTGGGAACCATACCTTTAGGTCACAAAAACTTTCCTTTCATTCAGTGGGTCGCTAAGGCAGGTTAGACTGTATATCGCTTCATTCCGTATTGACAAATCCTACGATTTCTTTGAGAGCTGATGTCGCTCTTATCCATGGCACATTCGCATTGGAAACTTTTATCTATAATATAATCTCTGTAGATTTTTTGTTTGATTTTTTTTAACCATAGGATTTCAAATTTAAGTCTTGTTCCAAGCGGTATAAACATGCATAAAAGCACAAGGATGATCGAAATCTAATGAGACTTGATATTTACTAGATTTATCCTTTTACGTTTGTGCTCACTACTTGTATAACTGTCAAATGTAGCCAAGGTGATCGCGAATGCTTATTATGACATACCATGCATTCTTTTTAATGTTTTGGAATTGCTGATGTTCATCGTACTCAATTATCGATAGATATACATGTACTGGGTATGTTTATAAATAGCCTGCTGAAGTATAGTGTAACCATCAATCTTAACTTAACTTTATTTGGATACCGAATACAAATCCTTGAATAAGATCTTGTTTCCAACATCCGTTTTCCTCTTAACGCGGGAAATTTGGGTTTTACTGTGTGCGTACAATTTTCACAATTATTTGTTATTTTATATGATGAATTTCAAATCATCTTATTTCACTTCGCATTTTAGCTAAACGGCCAGCTAACCCTTGGTGAAAACATCGCTGACAATGGCGGCATAAAAGAAAGCTGGAATGTAGGTTCAATAAAAAAAAAAAAACGGGACTAGTTCATGTATCATATGTTACCCCATAACGTTTATACGGTTCTATATCTCCAATAGTGATTGAACATAACTCTTCGTAATCCACTGATGAATCCATGTCTGAAATGACGTTAGCGCGGGATTTCGTTTTCCGTTCTCTGACGTTATTTCAAAGGTAAGAGAAACAACAGTCCCTCACAAAGTTACAGGGTACCACGTGATACATAACCTAGTTCAATTACATTTGTATTTGTAAGGTATTCTTCTATTTGTGCGTTTCACACAACATTGTGCTTATCTAAGTGAAGCACTCCGGTAATGCTATTCTCTTTTTCGCGTGGTCATTTACCTGTGATAAGGTCAAATTCATCTACACACTATTATGTAACTAGATTACCTTTAAACAATCATTGTAGATTTGCACCAAGGCAAAGTGTAACATTTGTTTTGAAGAAACATAGTTCTTGTATATAAAACAGATAATCTTTCCGCGTCAACTGAATTTGCGTTCAATTTTTGTACCTAAAACCAAAGTAAGATTTCGAATCCCATTTACGCTATGTCTTAACATGTTAACATTGACAATCTAAAAACATTTAAGAAAGACATGATAAACCGATTGAAACGTGCAAATATGTCGTATAAACGGCCATCATTATTTATCGTGAAATAAAATGCAGGGTAATAATTTCATACTTATGTGACATTATTCGTCTCTTTTTCTAAAATTATGGTTTTTATTATGTCATCGCTATCATTCAGTTATATGATGACGCCCAATTCCAAATAATAAAGATTGACTAAAGGAGAGAAACTCAACGCGGTAGCGCATGTGAACTAGTGAACACTCGCATATACAACTAGTGTTGAACAAAACAGATTTATGATTTGACGAAAAATTCTTTACAGAACCCTTTTTTCTCTCGGTCTGTCTCGTCGTTTTTATCTATCTTTGGAAAGGTTTTTCATCCCGACCCATGTAAAAGCAAGAAAAGTGAAGATACCAATTGGTATTCAAAACTTACAAATCAAGTAACAAACAATGTCATGGCAAAAACGCCATGAGACACTACTACAAACAGTAATCCACACAGTACGTAAAACTATAGATTGTGGTTTGTAATATTTCTTGATATGCCTTCTTTTGCCCTATTGTAGGCGTATCAAAAATGGATCGAGGAATCCAATGACGGCAAGCCGGAACCCCTGCTTCCTGGTCTGAACTACACACAGCAGCAGCTTTTCTATCTCAATTCCGCACACGTAAGTTTATCGTCTTTACGTGACATGTAAGTATATCACGTTTACGTGACGGCAATCATTCGGAGAAATTCACCTTCTACGTTCTTGGCCCGAAATCACCAGAAAATCTCTAGCTCAAACTCAGTACTCATCTCAACTGCTCTTCCTAAAAACTGAAGTAAATACAAGTAAATCAAGAGTTAAATACAGTCGAAACTCGTTATCTCGAAATTCGCGGGACCATGGAAAATATTTCGACTCATCCGAAGTTCGACTCAAAAAAAAATCCAGACTCAGTTCAAAATGCCCGCCCGCTTCATCTAATCAACTATTACCAGTCTTTGTACCACGCACGTATACTTTACTATGTACATGCAAACCTTCCTAAGCCATATGCTACATAAGTTTTATATTGTCGTAAATACAAAGGATTTTTCCTTAATTTGAGTGGCAAATATTTTATTTCACGTAAAAACTGTCAATTAAACAGCTGTTAAATGATACATACATGCCCCCATACATGTACTTACTGCCGTCGTAACTCACATGGTTTTATTCCAGTTATCTCCGTTCTTAACATTAACCTAAATTACGAAATTCTTAAACATGTAAAACGAATATGTCAACATACTCTTGCAACACAAACTTCCCAGTGCACAAATAATGCTTCAATTCGGAATAAATGATCTTGTCGGGTATTTATGATACAATTTTGGCTTTGACACACGTTTCTCTCAAATTCTTTCAACTTTCTTTCAACAAATCGCTAATACAACACTTTCGTTTAATTGCACTCCGTAATTTGGATTCACCCAACTGACTACACATGTTTGGATTTATGAACAATTTTCAAATTGCGGTATGTGAATCGACCATTGTTAACGGTAAGACACGCTAGTACTGCGGCGATACTTCAAATGTAGAATTGAGTAAATAAACATCTTTTAACTGAGATGTACCAGCTATTGTGTGTTTTTGTCCCTACAATTCAGGTGAGGTGACCACGTCTG
>JACSZP010004226.1:1873-20331 GCA_016161895.1 Pinna nobilis | reverse complement strand
TGATCGTTTGATTTATTCAGCATCTGCTAAAAAGATTAATAAACAATTACGTTCGACTCACAACAGGCACGGGGTAAATCAGGGAACATTTTCAAAATCATATCATATTACGGACCGGCTCGTGCCGGCCCGTAATAACCAAATTCATCATCCAGGACAATGGAATAGATATCATTCATAGGCCGTTATTTTGACAAAACGATAGCCAAGAATTTTGCCAGTGGTGATTTTTTCTCAGCCAATTTTGAAGAAATAATCAATGGCCAAAGTAGCTTACAACAGGATGAGCCCTGAAAATTTATATTGTGAAAACTTATATTTATGAAGGATTGCCTCAAATAATGTTGAAAATGGCATAAAACACTTTAAAAACAATGACGGTCGTTTGTTTGTTTAGTTGACCCTAATATGGTCATCAAAGAGCACACTCATGATCTAAGCATTTGTCATCAGCCATTTTTCTATTTTCTGTCGTCAACAGCGTCTGATAGATCTACCAGTCAGAGTCGGAATTAACACGCACAGTAATGGTCAGATTTAATTAGCTAAGTCGGACGTGACAATGAAACCAAAGTTATTATAAAAGGCCGGAGAAACAAATACGATAGCATGAAATTGATTAGCCGTCAACATACATCGACATGACCAAAGAATGACCAGGGTCAGTTTTCCGTGCGGGCAGATTTCTTGCACGAAGACGTGTTAGTTTTCAAGTATGATTCACTACGATTTACAGATTTGATGACTTTAGCAGCTTACATTTGTAGTGTTCTATCTCTTACTTTTAGTCTGTAACTTTGATCATTTAAGGAGATTGATAACTGAAATGAACATCATCGTAGTTCTTTCTATCTTGCTCTTCTCATAAGGGGCTCAAAAGAAAAGAATCTTAGAACATTGAGTCATTTTTGCTTTTGTTATTAAAGAGGATTGCAGTGAAATGATATTATGTCAAGTATTGTATTTTTTTCTTTTGATATTTTTGTAATCATGAAAGAGGAATTGGTCTTAAGTTTCTATGAATCTAAAAATAGTTTTATTTGAAAGAAGTAGCATACATCAATTTAAATTATATATAAAAAATTCTTAAAGATAGTTTTGATAATTGATCATGACATTATGATTTACTAGGCATATCAAGAATTGTCGGTAACTGCCTATAATTTTTATATTTTTAGTATCTACTTATGGAAATATACAGGGAGTATATCTTAGAAATGAATGCATTGACACTGAGCAAATAATCAGAATTGAATACGACCAAAAATGACTTTGATGCCCATTTTCACAATCTATTAATAAAGAACAAATGTATGCAAAACATGATATGATGGAGAAATTGGATTCCAAGTGGAAGAGACATACTGAATTAAGTTGAAAATAACGAGTTCTTATCGCCTTACATGTATGGTGGTCTTTGATAGAGATTATCTGGAGGCAAAATTCTACTGTATTTCAGCTTCCGTCTTCTGTGTTTATAAAAATGCATTGTAAAAGCCATTTATAGTAAGGTATTAGCTAGGTGAAATTGAAGTAGCCTGAATCAAGTATATAATACCTAATGAGTTTTGATTATCTTTTATGTTTAATGTGACTTTGTCTCTGAGAGAGACTACCTAGAAGCAACGTTTTACCGTATTTCAACTTCCGCGTTCATTTAAGTCAATCTAAAGATTTATTTGTAAAGAGGCATTTGTGATTTGGAAACACTTTTGTTTCATATTTTGTGGAGAATCGTGCAATGATTTGTCTCTGCGTAATAAAGCATTTAGAATTTACTGGCGAAACAATAAGACTTTAATTTTTACTTTCATACGATCTAAGTGTGTGTATGTATGTATGTATGTATGTATGTATGTATGTAAAGTAACATGGAGGGAGCGTTTTGTAATGGGCTTTACTTCGTACTTAATACGCATGACAACATGAACAGGCAATATATCACAAATGAAAAAATAATATGGACATGATTTGTGGGTAAATTTAAGAGTGCTACTAAATTATATTTAAAATTATTATAGCGATATGTGTAAAAGAAACAAAACGATGAATTTTGAAAAATATTTTTGATTATTAGACGACGCTGAATTATATAAATGCAGAGAGAATCTTTTTACTCTCCTAACGCTGTTTTGCGAACTCTTGAATTTCAAAATTGATGGTCAACTAGTGTCAATAAGCCTAAGTGTAAGTTAACTTTAAAATCCCCTGAGCATAAAGTTAATGGAAAATATCATGAGTTTAGGTATATCATCTTCCATGCTATAGTCGCGAATCAACAGTCTCGGCAACAAATGATAAGCGAAAATAAAAATAAAGTCCCGTGAACACTTCTTTTCTTATGGTATTTTCATTTTTGTGTTCTTAAACCTTTTTAACAATTCTACCAGGATGACAAGATAAGGGGGGATCAATATCTTATTGTATTGTTTTGTTTATTAACGTTCCACTCAAGAATATTTCACTCATATGGAGACGTCACTGCGTGGCGGTGAAGGGCGACAAATTTTGCCTATGCTCGGCACTAATGGCCGCAGAGCAGGGAGGGTTTTTTAACGGGCCAACACCTAAAGTGACACTGAACGTCGGTTTTTACTGTCTCATCCGAAAGACAGGGACGGCCAACCGCAGTGTTGCACTGCGCGAAATCGAACCCCGGACACTTCGCTTCAAAGTCGAACATGCTAACCACTCCGGCGAAAATCCATAAGACTATATAGGTATCAATTGCTAGAGGATTCGGGAGGTAACGTACACATTTAATGAATATTGGACAATTACAGACCTCTGAAAACACAGCGGTGGGACCAGGTGCCGTGAAGGACATAAATGGATCTGTGCTACATTTTATGATGAGAGCTATTGAAATTGATTTCTACTGTCTGACCTATCTAAGTGACCCACTGAATTACAGGAAAACCTGTCTTATGTGACCTAAATGTAAAGTTTCTTAAATGGATTTTTCCTATATAAATCACCTGAATTAAGATACCACCTGTCATATGGGACCCTATTTGCTCCTTCCCTTGGATGGTCTCTCAAAACAGGTTAGGCGGTACTTATAATTCGAGTGACCTTGCAAAATAACTTACATCCATTTTGTAAATTTACTCTTTAAATGCATCATGTAGATTTTTGACATCATGCGTTTAGTCTATTCCCCGCGAGTAGGAAAAAGTAAGTGAAAGTACTCCTATGTAAATAAACAAATGTCAAACAGAAATAATTAATTTCATTGTTTATCTGTTTCTAGCTTATGTTATTATTTTTCAAAAAAAAGAAAGAAAGAATATGATAGACCAAAAGGCAAAGAAACGAAATTTGTAGTGCGAACAATATGCTGAGCAAGGCTTTTTCTTAAATGTTTGAACAAACAATATGGACCTTGTATTCCTCAAGGGTTTTGTTTTAAACAGTATTTATTTACAGAAAAATACATAGATATATTTACAAAAAGATGAAGTAGGGATCGAGCAACAAGGAATATACCTTATGTAAAGCTCCTCTCTCCCTAAACTATTGATTATTTACAATGTGCAAAACTGACAATGGAACATTTTCCTGCACAGATATTTAATGAAGCATAAGAGTAAAAAAAAAGAAGAGTAATATAACGTGAAGTATATTTATCTAGAAGAGAAGCAAAGAAGTGAGGAAAAAAGAATAAATGATACAATTTTTCATGACGATATAAATGAAGTGAGTGAAAGATAATGTTTGTAGAGTCAGACAAGGGTTTTTGAAGGGTATGTCGAATTTTGAAAATATTTGGCTTTTTCTTTATTATTATTTTCCATTTTTAGAAGACCGTAATGTAGCGAATAAAAAAATACCGCAAATATATAAAGTGATAAACGCAGATTTGTGATATGTAGTAATGGCAATCAGCCTACTCCGCGAGACCGTTCAACAAGTACGCGGATCCTCCATAATTTGAGCAAATGTTAATGGTAAAAGTGTGTGTCTTGGAATTTGTCAATCAATTCAGTGTATGCTTTAATATTGAACAAGAATTATCTGTTGTTTTCATTGATTAGTCACTTCCTTATTTATAGTTCTAGCAACTTTTCTAGAAAAAAAGTAAAATAGTGTTTTCCTTTATTTCATAGTACTCGTTGTCACGGTTCCATTAACTTGGAACCGTTAATGCGGATGTTAAAATCGACGGCTATGAATCTATGTGTAGCAGCAAGAACCATGACGGATTATCGGGGTTGACGGAATGGCTCCGATCGTCACGTAAAACAGTACTGAAATGCTTGTTTTTCATGTCAAAGCCACTTTAATGACTTGTTCCTGGCTATATGTCCATACATCACGGAAAATGAATATCTCAAAGTGCAAATGTGGCTGTCTCAACACACGATAAAGTTTGTTATAAATTACAGTAAAGAGATGTTACGGGATGGGTATGTTTCAAGTACAAATGGTTTCATGCTATTGCCGTGATACAGAAGTGTTCTTAACGACATTGAAATAATATTTGGAATAGCTATTGTGAAATTATATAGAGAAAGCTTATTAGAATAGATCCAGGAGTCTGAATTATCAAAAAGACACCCGATATTCTAATTGTGTCGGAAATGTAAAAAATATGAAAATTTAAGATTAATCGCAGGAGAACCATTCGGCAATATATAAATTTGGTGAATATAAGTCAAACACGGACCTCTGAAAATCAAAAGGTGGTATCAAGTGTCAGGGAATGGTAAGCTACCTCTGCTGAACAGTCACATCCTCCCGTGAGTCTTCATTTAAATTCAGATAAAATAATTGAGAAACGAATTTTCGTCAAAATCGTTATAGAGACGATTCAATAACCACAACCAAAAAAGTCATTCAACTTTTCATACGGTGAAACATTGTAACTGCAAACAAGGTAATTCTAGTAGCCGCAATATTTTCGAAATGTGATTTGTTGTATCTTTGTTACAATTTTTCGGGAAGTAGTTTGCCTCTGTATAAGAAGTGTTCACATGAAAAGCATGATTTGGTATATCGTATCTGCGAGACAAAAACTCTGTGTACAGGCAAAAAAAGAGATATCGACTCTTAAATATGGAAAGTTCACTATTGGAAAGTCAATATCTTCAAGCTTGTCTTGCAGCTTGGTTATTTCTTCACCATCTGTGCCATAAGTAAAATACAAACGTACTTCTTACTTTTTATTATAAAACTACGATTTATCAGAATATTTAGGGTACTTCGCAATATCGATAGTCTTCCCCTGGGTCCATTTTCCATCACTCAGGACTGTAAACCAAATCAAAGACAAAAAAACCATTATAAAACCTAATAAAACAAAATAAAAGTAATTGACTCTATAAATAAGGTAGCGGTAAGCGGCAGAATGTTGTACTTTTAATTTAAGCTTATGGCAGCTTTTCAACGTTCACCTGACTATGGGACAACGGTCGAATTGACAGATAACCAGACCATTTCAATATCCATATATACAGAAAGGGATCAGTTGATCAGGCATTGGTTTTTTATTAGACTCGTTTGACGGAAGTCAATTGCCTTCACACCACAATGATAATTATATCTTGGATTTTATGCAATGATTCTTCATACCATCGAATTTCATTTGATTTACATTACTATGTTGTTACTTTTTGTCAAGATGACATTGATGTGTCTCCGGTAGTATTATTCCTTATTGATTTGTTTGGTATTTAGTTTTTTGTGTCTTTGTTTTGTTTTCCTATTAGTTAGAAATTTTGCACTGGAAATGTCTCCGCAAATAATGAAAAAAAAAACACCACAAAGATGGCGAGCAATTATTGATATTGTGATTTAACGTAATTATTTAGCAATAAACGTATGAATTAATGAAATGAGTTGATGGTTAATGATGGTTAATAGCAATAACATTTCTCCTTCGCTAATTAGTTTTAGGTTTATTTCTCATTAGAGGTCATTGAACTCTTACAATTTAAAAAATACACATGTAAGCAACATATACATGTATTAGATTTTTAACCAATAAGCAGAATAAACAAATATGAAAATTTGTTCTATACTTTAAATCCAGAAATTTTCGCGGAAATTTATTTTAGCGAATCGAGGGTCATGCAATTATTCGCGATACTATATTTTCGTGAGTGTGCATTTTAGTTAAAAGTTTGTGTTGTTTGATGCATGTTAATATCAGGTCAGTATATTTAGCGAGAACTTCATTTTGACGAGTAAGTGCTCTCGCGTAATTACGCAAAAATAAAATTCTCGCGAATAAAACTGCATTTACAGTATCAAAGACCTATCCCTTCATGGAATGAAGAATATACTTGTACTTTCACTAAAACAGGTGCATAGCAATTTGTTTGGAAAGAGAAACATTGTAAGAAAATATACAGTAATTCTTCTTCGCTAATCATGGTCTATAAACGCGAAGAGTTCTCACACAAATTTCATTCTTAAAAGGTAATAATTATTCACTTGAGAAAGAGATTTTTCTTAGAATATGTTTATGGTCAAAGACAATACTCAAGTTGAGAATATTCTATAGATTTGAGTAAAATTTTGTAGTTGGGTTGAAAGTTTAACTGAGATGGTTTTATGGTCCTGGGCCCAAGTCTGAAATAAATCACGGCCATTCGACGAGCTTCACTTCTTCACCCAACACCAGAGGTTTCCTTTTTGGAATTTGCAGTGAAATGTTTAACAACAATAACAACAGTAACAATCAGACATTTGATTGGTATACTATAATATTCCTAATATAGAGTATTCATTTTACTTCTGATATAGAAGACCCATTACAATTCAGATACATCATTCTGAACACTGATTTCTTCATTTTGTCTACATCTCTGATTTCTTTCTAATGTCCTTAAAGGTACAAAATAAATGTGACGTTTGCGTGATTTTCTCCCATTATCTGAATATGTAATTATTTGAATTTTTCTCCAAACACGTTTATCTAGAGTCAAATTCCAAAAGTAATTATAACTCGGAACGTTGAATACTTGATATAGAGAAAGTAAACACTACAAATATTGTTCGATTTTCATCTGAAAAGAAAAACGAACAGATGGACTGTGTATGAACTAACCCTATTAGTTAAGGGCACTTCAAATTTGTCGTAAGATTTAATCGATTTGGTTGATTTTTATGTTTTAATCGAGTCTATAGAATTCTATTTTTGATTATTTTGGATTAATTTCCCCAATTGAAATCTTTCAATTTATTCGTTCATCCTCAGTTCGTGTTGGACGTAATGTTTACAATTTGTATGTTAACTGGTTACATTATGTGACATGTTAAAACTTGTCTTCACCAGTTAATTTTCAAGTAAATTTTCAAGTTAAAAAGGGAAAACACATCCGATAAACCCCCAAAAACAACATATGGTATGCGTTTTTCTGCTTTTCTTTAAGACATGTGTTCATGTATTTCATAAGTAATACATTCTATCTTTCTTTTGCGCAATTCAGAACTTAATAGGTGACACGTCAGGAGTTGCTTACCATTCCGGAACACCTGAACTCACGCCCGGGTTTTACTAGGGTTCGTGTCACTCTACTTCTAGTTTTTGTGTTGTTGTGTGGATTACTGTTCTAGTAATGTCTCCTTTCGCTTTGGACATGGTGTTTGTTGCTCAATTGTAGAATTTTGATTGTCTCCTTGATATCTGCAAGTTTCTCTTTGATGTTTCAATTTCATATCAACTATCCCAGCAGTAAGTTACCGATTGGTCATTCTCATCCCTGTTCGCCAAGTGAGTTGATTCCCCTCATATTCTGAAAGAACGATTCATCAATCACTTTCGAACATGTTATTCAACAGTCATTTACAAGTAAACCTTCTCTGATGTAAAACAATACTATTCAACATTAAGTTTTATCAAGTTGACATGACAAGCCCCTCGCTTTGAACAGGAGTTCATGACCACATGAACTAACCATCGTGCTTTATTAGGGTTCGTGGTATTCTGTTTTAGTATAATGATGTCATTGATATGATTTACGATCTGATAAATCCTGAAATACAATCTAACCTATTTTAAGAGACCATCCAAGGGAATGAGCTAAAATAATAACATATGACAGGTGGTCGTTTAATTCAGTGGGACGCTAATGCAGGTTATACTGTACGTTGTTTCCTTCACTTTTTCCTTTTTCCATATTATCAAATCATTTTCACTGTTGTATGAGTGATATTGACTGTACACATAATATTTATGTCTCATGAAATAAAATAAATTAATGAATGATCGATTAATCACCCACGTTCATAAACACATTGTTTCTGCAGCCTATTCTTTTTACTTTATAGGACATGCCGTTCTTGATCAAATACATACAAAGGTATATACTTTAAGAAATTTGAATACATGTATATGCACTCGTATATTAAGACCACCGTCTGCAAAAACTACTTCTATCTGTTCACTGGGGAGTGTTATTGAATGTATACTCAAAGCCATAAATTTATGTTAGATTTGAGGCGTATCGCTTATTTCTCTAGTTACTTATACAAATCATTTCCTATCATACTGTTTTATTCCTGCGTTTGGTCTTTTTCTATACTGTGTATCATACTTTCACTATCATACACTTGTTTCTATATACAGTCGAACCTGTTTAAAGAGACCATCTAAGGGAAGGAGAAAAAAGGGTCACATATGACAGTTGGTCTCTTAATCCAGGTGATTTATATGGGAAAAACTGATTTTGGGAACCACTCATCTAGGTCACATGTTTTCCTTTAATTCAGTGGATCGCTAAGCCAGGTTACACTGTATTCCATCGATGCTGCACATGGCAATACTTAATCTGTATAAAACTGCACACCTTTCCATGTATACATTTGGTTTTATGATATACATACACAAAATAACCTTGCGTTTTTCTACAGTAATATGCCCTGATGTGTGAAAATTATATGGATTAATACTAATCGGTGTAAATAAAGTATGTTTCATGAAACGATTGGATACAATGATGCTATGATAATAATTTTAGTATTTTTCATGTTTGATGCTTACTATAGATTATATAGGACTCTCTCTCTCCCCGCCCCCCCCCCTCTCTCTCTCTTATAAACATCAACTCCGTGAGTCATTTTTTATACTTAATTGATTGTGAAAGTTCATTGTATTGCCTGCCGTTCGTTGACCGCAGAGGGTGTACATTCATTGCCTGTAGAACAAGTATTATCGCTTGAAAAAGAAAATAAACGATTTTTTAAAAAAATGGATGATAATTCTGACAACATTGCGGAAATACTACCAGGAATCCAAAATACCGCTTCTGGTACATACAATAGATTCATACTTCCAATAAAAATGTTGGCACTAGTCATAAATCCAGTAAATGCTGAATTCCTGCTCCTCTGCCAAAGGTTGAATTTGAAAGATTTTGAGATTACATGGTTCTTCGCTGAAAAGGATGATTTTCTTTTCAATGTTTATGCTTACTTAACTTTTTATGAAGTGCATAAATCTTATGTAAGACGTCAAAATAAAAGATAACAAAATTACATGATATGCACATTTGGAATCTCTTCCTGCAGTCGGTAGTTGATCTTGCACCATCAAATCAAATTATCTAGAACCTTCCCCGGTGTCGGCATTCCGGAAACAAAAAATGTCCAACATATCTATCCTAGTATCTTAATCTACGGCTGGAATATTTCTTTTTCATGATGTCTGAATATTTTTCAAGTAGTAAAATTAAAATATAGATCATTATTGTCATGTTTTATTTTGCTTTTCCTCTAATTAAAAGTTTAGAATTTAAAAAGTACTATTTTAAGGGTTTCTTTTAAAACTTGTTCTGTCTTTTCCATCACAGATAAAGCAAATGTTAATGGTTCTTTGCGATCTGTACAAAAATTACATTGGTTTTGAAATATGAGGCTAGACTTGACTAAAGTGAAATATAATACATTTAACTTTTTCCCAATCTGAATTATTTTGCAATTCAATTAAAGTAGATATAACCTTCGTTATGTTCAGAGAGTGCGAATTCACGGAACATAACTACATGTACAGTGAACTTCGAGAATAGCGAAGTCGAAAACAGCGAATTTCTGATAATAACGAACGAAATATCCGAGTCCAGTGTGTTTACCTCTAATGCGTATAAAACCTGGAACAACGAAACTCTTGATATAACGAAGTTGATTTTATCTATAAAAACCACAGGTATCAATGTATCGACCGTCAGAAGAATCGGGAGACAATTTACAAAGTTGGTGAATATTGGACAAACACGGACCTCTTAAAACCCAGAGGTGGGATCAGGTGCCATGGCAAGTGATGATGCGAATAAATATAACAAGAAATGAATTACAGATGTCTGTGTTGCCATCGCTTTGCTGTTATCAGCTTTGACTTTTCAACCTAACATTTATTTATGTCGCCGGAAATAGAACATATCTGTCTGACTGTCTGTCTATCTCTTTATCTGTGGCAAACAAATTACATTGGTCAAAGCATTTAAATGTTAAGTGATATGGATTTCATTTTTCCCTAGCCTCGTGCAAGACTTTTTAAATTTCACCTGTTTTAACTCGTTACCTTGATGCAGATATCAAACATATTTAAAAAAAATATATAAAAGAAATCTCACAAGAAATAAAAATGATAACATTTTTGTTTTAATGGGCTTCGTCTGAAATATAATTTCATGACCACCAAAGAATGGCAAAATTCAGTCCCTTTGCATTTCCATATATACATTAGAATTAAACATGTTTACCAAATCGCTTGTGTTGCATCTAGTTATGGGCTGTATAAGCGGTAATCCGGAAAAACTAGAAACTCGGCTACTAAATTGTACTTCATAATGGAGAATATTGGAATATCGATACGACATGAAGTGTTAAAAACGATCGGTAATCTGTAAAAAAGACACACTTAGGTGGTAAATCTCATGTCAAAACAACTGACGGAGATATCGAATTTTTACATTTATAATAAGTGTGAGGTCAAAGACCAACTAGCATAATTTACATACACATAATATCTGGGAAACACCAGGGACAGACAGAAGTTTTAACTATACATTCATCTCAAATTCCGGATATTTAACCTGTGTGCAAGGAATGTGTAAAACTAGAACACCACATGTGGTTCCCGAGGGAGGCGAGAAATGTGACATGGAATAGCTCGAGTCGATGACAAAGTAATTGTTGACATTTTAGGTCGATCATGGTGGAATATTTGCAAGTTATGAGTTACAAAACCAATAGTTTCGTATGTGACTTTCTCATTCGTTCTTCAAAGAATGTTATCGGATTAACACCCGCAGTTTGCGGAAAAGGCACGCGTTGTCAATATTGCCTTTACACGATTTCTTTGTTTTAAATTAAACGGTTAGATAAATTGGATTCAATGCAATATCTAATGACACTCATGACTTTTCCTGGGTTTTGAAGTTGTTTGTTTTGTTGTCAATTGACATCAATTATTGTCATGGAGTTAGAAACATTGAAACCCTATTCTGATAGTTTAACAATTGCGCATCATCGAATCCAGTTTCCCTTAGTTTAGTCAGAGTTGCTAATCTCATAGAAATGAAATAAATTGTTGATCTCAATACATGTATCACATATTTTCTGATGTAGTCGTCCTAAAGGGATATCTAATCAAAATTAGTATTTTACAAATAGATTTGGGCTAATGGCATGCAGTATAGTTAAATTAATGAAATACCACTGTTATCCAGCAAGACCTTACGAAAAGGGCAAAATGGCAGGACAATAAGTGGATATTGGATATTTTACAAATTCATTGTCAACTACATATGAAATAAGAAAAAACGTAAACTAACACACACGGTTGTGTCAATACCTACGTACTTTACCATTTGTCTCTTTGAATCGTTTACTCTATCGTAACACTTTTATAATAATTTGCCCATGTTTGTACGAGTGTTATATTTTCTGATTCTCTTTGCCAATTTGTTTCTTTCTAAATGTGTCTTACTCAGATTATTTCTCTTTTCCCTTCTCCCTCAGTAATTCTTAGTAAAATGATTGCTCCCTACTATTTCAAATCAAATTTTATACTTTGAACAATTTTCTTATGATTATAAGTGACTCTAAGAATGATAATAAATTTTCATCAGAAAAAAAAAATCAAGGGAGTGTTCGTTTTCCCCGTGATATATTTTCATGTGATGTGATGCAATTTTTAATCTCTCTCTCTCTCTCTCTCTCTCTCTCTCTCTCTCTCTCTCAATAGTAACATCAGACCACCACTCAAATATTTAACACATTCATAATCAAGTGTTATCTTTTCTCTCACTTTCTCGCTATTTCAGGAATCACGTGACATGAAATAAAATCCCCTTAGATATCGCCATTTAAGTTAACTCATATCTTCTTCACAAACGTTCATTTGTGAAATGAAAATTTGTTCCGACACTTATATACGTCGCCTTTAATAAGCACAGACAACGGGAAATTTAAGTAAATGAAAAACGTGTAAAGTAGCACAATGTATACAATTAGTAGTCTATTGTTCATGATTGTTGAGATGAAATGACCACTTGACAGCCGCTTGATGGCCACCATACCATCCGGATGTGACACATCTTGATTAGATGATGCTCAGTTCTTGTGACAATTCAATCGGGCAGGTAATAAACTTGTCAAATAGAAAAACGTTATTTCTCATTTCAGTCAACGTGCAAAGTCGTGATGTTTAGAACGACTAAATGCTGTACGCTGCAAAATAAACTAACACTACTTGCACAAAAATTTGAAAATAGAGAAGCTGGATGTTTATTCAGATTTTGCGCATATTTGGAATTACTAACATTTTTTATAATAAAAAATAACATTTTCCGTTTAATCCGCTCATGGTTGGTATGAAGATTCAAGTGTATCCACTCTTTTGAAAACTATATCAATATCGTCCACTCCTGTGAAAAATTGCCTTAAGTCTTAATTGCCTGTGAAGTACTCGATTCCGGTAAATAAAATTGCCCCACAGTCGTCCAATCCGCACAATTTCTTATAATCGTTGAATCCAGTACAAATAGAGTCGTCGAACCTGGTAGCATAAATTCCAATAGGTACCCAACCTAGTAAGAGCCATAATTATCTATTTGGTAAATAAAATTGAAATACCAAGGGATATTTGGAAATCTGAGTCACAATAAATATGACGAGTTAGGAATGATAGAGGGCTAAACAAAGAAAACGATTGAAATCTGTAATAGGATGACACCAGGTGACTGGAAGGTGTCAACGTCCCTTGTTGGCATGTCGCACCCATAAAGAGTTATCCACGAAAACAATTCAACCCGTAATTTTCCAATCAGGTAATGACCAATAAATGCCTTGTCCAGTAAAATATTGCTACCTAGTTGTCCAATACGGTAAAACAAGAGTAAAGAAACTGCTCTACTATGAATGCCTTTCCGTTTGCCACAATAAGTTATTTGTATTTTCATATAAATGTCCCGCGAACTCCATAAAAATTGTATTCATATATAGGTTGTACATTTGTTTAATCTGTACCAAATGGGCAAAGAATAAAATTATTCTGATTTTGAACAGGATAGGATGATCGTAGTCATATACTATAAGAATCGTGCAATCTTTGTTTACTTTTTAATAAAAGATAATTTTTACAACACATGTATTACGATGTCTTTATAGGTGTTGTAAAAAGTCACAAGCTATATAATTCATAGTTTTGTATAGAAGTACAAACTTATGTAGTGCAGTGTAGTGAGGAGTCGTGTAGAGTAGTGTAGTGTATAGCAACTTTGTACAGTTAAATGTAGTTCATTGTAGCATATCGAACTTTAGTGCCGTACTATATAATATAGTGTAAAGTAGTATTAGTTTGGTGGTGTTTAGTGTAGTGTAGGATTAGTATAGTATATCATCATTATATGATCTTTTGGGACTTTTTTCGCTTTTCATTGGAGTCAGTGTTTTATTGTCTTTGGACTTCCTTTTGACTCTTCTTTTATGCATTACTCCACTCTCTGCTAGCGCTTATTATTGTTGTGTTGTTAACTTCCTACTCAAGAATCTTTCATTCATATGGAGATGTTATCGAATGCCAATTTTGGGCTCAAATTTAGTTCTATGCCCTCATACAAGGGGTAGTGAGGGAAATTTTTCATGTTGATCTCTAATATAACACAGGGCCTATGTTTTACTGTCAAATCCATAGGACTACCAAAGGCTAGCAGAAACTACCTATAAAGACAAATCTCTCTCTCTCTTTCTCTCTCTCTCTCTCTCTCTCTCTGAGATGAATATTACAATATCAATGGAATGCTCGAGTATAATTCTGTCATTCGAAGTTCTGCTCCGTGAAATACTCCGGCAACTACAAACCTTCACACAGCTGAACTGGCTGACATCATTATTGATCAAGGAGTTGATACAAAGACTTATTTACTGGGATTAATTCCATTTCAAATGGAATTACTGCTAAATCTGGCTATATCTCTGTGGCGATTTCTCCGAGTTCCATAATAAACAACAGAACTCATATCCCGGTATGCCAGCCTTTTTATGTTTTGTAAAATCAATGCAAGTTTTATATACTTAATCCTCAGAATTGCGTCTAAAAGTTTTATTTATTTCACATTGTTGAGATGTTATACGTAGTCATTGCCCTTTTATCTATTTCCTAGTTTTATCCCGTCGTTACTTAATGACTTACTACAAAAAGAGGGAGTAGAGGATACCAAGGAGGCATTCAAAATTCAAAAAATCCACGATCGACAACACTATGGCTAAAACAAAAAGATACAACACTACAAACAGTTATCTACACAATATTTGAACTGAAAATGAAGTAACACGAACCACAATCAATACTTGTTCACTCACATGGTGACTTTAGCCTGTGCTCTACACTTTGGGATATTGAACAGTACCAGTGTCAGTACAAGTATCGTGACAAGAGACCTCGGATTCTTTTGCACCGTCAACATGACAGTAAAAACAGAAGTGTCCCAACTTGCTTTCAACCCGACGATCTTTCATCTTCACATAGCCTCAATACTTTTTAGTGGTAATTCGCATTTACAGTTAAACTTTTACTGATCAGTCACTGTAGATAACTACGAAAATTGGCCGTCTAAGCAAGGTGGCTGTTTAACTGAGGTCCAATCAATTAAGGCACATTATATGCAGGGCAGACCATACACTGGTCTCTAAAAAGAGGTGGTTGTTAATCAAGATGAAATCTAAAGCAGGTTTGACTGTGACTTTTCCTGTGCTTTATTTTGAATACGTGTATTCATAATTGTAATGATACCTGATTCTTGTATATTTTACGTTGTGCCCAATATGTTGTTTGTCCTACAGGTTTCTTTTAACAACTGAAGCAAAATTGTTTGGAGTTTAAAAGTGAAGCATGAGGAAAACATTTTGATATTTTTCTTGTCCCGATCATGTTTTATAATTCTAATAAGATGCCATTTTCACCGTATCTCCGGAAAAGCCGAAATTTATCAGCCGTTTTCAACGTTTTCAATAGGCGTAACTTCCTGTTTAGTAAATTAATTGCAACAGGATATAAAACATGAAAGGTTGCAATATGTGAGATTTGTATCTTTAATTATTGAAAAATATATTTCATAAACTGTTAATGTGTCAAATTTTTGCGATGATAGTATTTGCAATCGAGCAAAATAATTACTTTAAGCCATATAAAATACTTGATTACTTATAAAACATTCTCGCTATTTCATAAATCACCCGACACTTTGCAAGGCTAGGTAGATATTGACGTTAAAGATGACTTTCTTTTGCAAGAAAAACGACGGATGCCTGGAACAAAAATGCGAGTTCATTTATTGCAGTCGTAATTTTCGCGTGCACTTTTATTCGTCACCACATGTAACATTATATAATTATATCGTTAATCATCTTTAACTCTTCCTGGGCACCTGACCTCATTCCCTGTTGAATTTTCAATTTCAGTCTTGTGTAGACATCCTTCTGGTTTGTATGTCTCTCCGTTTGATGATATTTGAAAACAGAAAAATATGACTATGTACATCCAACTACCATTGAAGGGTTAATTTTGATTTTTCATTAGCAGCGTTTCAAAAATGATGAACTTTGTCGTTTTTTATTGTTAACTTTTCAAATCATTATGTATTTTGGTCGTTGGACGTTGTTTACTTCTTTATTTTGTTTTGGTTTCTTTTTATATGGCATAATATGCGTTTTATTGAACATGGTAATCTCACAAAGAAACAAGGTATCACAATTATAAAACACTCAAAAACCTAATTTTGGCAATTTTCAATTTATCTTCTTTGGAAACCTAACACAAACTACACGCATCATATTGAGTACACAAAGTCATATTCATAAACAACAGCCGCTCCAAATACGATGTATCGGCCTGACATGCATTTCATCGCATGTTTAATCTATTTATATTTTAATAATTTTCATATGATAACAAAATTGTTACCTACATCGTTTGTTTATTTTCCGGATGTCAGCTGTTAATTCTAGTTGCTGTAAGTTTCACGTCTACAAGACTTGTGGGATCTTCTTCTTTAGATTAGCAACAAAAGACAATACAGAACAAATATGATATTCCTATTGACCTCAGTTTCGTATTTTTGAATATAATCAAGTTTCCGATTTCTTCCTTTGAACTTACTCTATCGTATCAAAGCAAAAAATTCCCATGACCCCGTGGTCGGAGACTCGGGGAAATAATTGTTTTAGGTCTGTCTGTCCGTTTGCCAAAAAGCATTAGCCTTGACTATAACTCTTTAAGGGTACCTGAACGGGTTTTCATATTTCAAATGTTTGTGTATCTTGACCAGAACTTTCTTTGATATCAACTTTTCAAACCCTTGACCTTACCCGGACCGTTTGACCTATTTATCAAAAACATTTGCTGTCGCGCAGGGGTATTCTTGTTTCACAAACACAATTTTAATAGATAATATACATGTACATCGATTTTTATCGCTAAAGATCACAATGCACCAGGTGTACTGGTGCCCGTTATAAAAACATCAATCGGGATTTTTTTTAATGCGTAACTAATTAAATCGATGCTAAATTTATCACAGTGATCGCGTAGTAATAAATGTTTATCAAGCGAAAAGGAAATGGTGCCGAAGAGATAGAGGACAATTCGAAAGTAGGTCAGGTCTTAAAACGTCATTAACTTGATTATTTGTCCAATTCATTAATTAAAAGTCTTTAATGCGGCTATAATTTGTCAGAATTACCGTCCATCGGGATCTGTTTCAGTATGTGTTTCATCATTAATGTTTAATGATTAGTTAGAATTTAGGAATATTTCGGTGGTAAAACACATCGACGCCTCCAGACTATTTCAAATTAATCAGATTAATATAAATCCTTGACATAGATTTTTCTTCTTTCGTCCTTTTTTATTTCTATTTTTACTAAATTTGAATCTTAGAGTGTGAGCGTACTTTTGATGTTGAATTATAGTCCTCTATCTACATTGATTTTGTATAAGCTACAAATAAGTTATCGTGCCGGGGTTTGCATCTAACGTGTTTTCATAGTTTCAAAAATTTGTGTTTTACGTTAATCTATCCACTGCTAGTCGAAAAAAAATTTGATAACGACGATGACGACAAAGATTATGATGACAACGACGATGAAGATGGTGAAATTTTAATGGAATAGTTTTAGAATATGATTCCATCTTCCAATTTCTAGTGGTAAATTTAAATTTCAAATCAAATTTAGAAATTGTTGAATTTACTCTTTTTATAGCAACCTAGGTTTCACTTTACCACCGCTGGGTAGACAGACATTTAAGACACTGAAAAACCAAATTTAGAACCAATTCACACTTTTTAATTCCATATAGACCACAACAAAATCTATCGTTATACATGGTTATAACACAGTGTAAAATAAGTATTATGTGATACGTTATGACATAGTTTTGCAGCTCATTTATTTCAACATGAACTCGAGTTTTATCCCCAAAAAGTAATTATCCGAGTTGTTTTCCATATTTCAAGTGGAAACCGCGTTCAAATTATCCAAAGACCGTACAGTAAGGAGATGTTTTAATTTTACTGTACAATTGCAGTGTTTCAAGTCTTGAAAATTTACATGATCCCCAAATGTCTAATTCATACAAAATAATTGGTGTTATAGCTTTATCAGACACAAAAAGTTCACTTTTAATGAATTCTTCTTAACCCTTTCACCCCCAAGTATCAGAATGGTATACTCATTTCTATTGTCTGGACCAGTCTATTTCGATCTGTGGTGTTGAAAGGGTTAATATGTGCATCGGGAGACTGCTCAATATACAGATCATTCAATTATTTCTTATGTGGTACTTTAGTGTTGTAGTTACCTGAACAATTTTTCTTGCAAAGCGAATACCCAAATATTCAAAATCATTGACAATTTATACCATCAACGATAAAGTTTAGATTCTGGGGTTATCTTCCTTTTCCAGAATCCGGTTATTATTTGTCGTGTTACAGTTTACTTTTAAATGTTAT
>JACSZP010004218.1:0-11977 GCA_016161895.1 Pinna nobilis | reverse complement strand
TACAAGCTAAGACCACTCAAATAACTAATGTTATATTTTGTTTTCATCAAACATCAATAGACAATCTGATGCCCCCTCTCAAGAATCTATCACATGCAAGTTTAAGATGTCACCAATACCGATGAAAGGTAACAAATTTGGACATTGAGGAGTGAGGTTTCTGTAACAAGCCAGCACCTACAGTGACACAAGACTTTGGGTTTTACTGTCTAATCCAAAAGACAGGAATAGCCTGCTGCCTCCACAGTGCAGAATCAAACCCACAACATCTAGATCAGAAGGTGAATACAGTAGAGTCGGTCTATAGTGAATCAGCTTAAAGGGAATTAAGTGCTATAAAGAAGAGGAATAAAATCACCAAAAAGAATTACTATTTATCTATTTATGTAGTAAATTCTGATGCTTAAAATGAAGAATACCTGTAGCGAAGTGAAAAGTCAATCCCCTTTGACTTCGTTATAGACTGTATGTTGACCGTGATGGCTCTCGTTTAATGTGATGTCACAGTACCAGATACCTCGGTTATACCCTAAGCAAACGTTAAAAATATGCTGTATTGTCTCAAAGATATTCCACTGAGACAATGGGTCAGTTTTGGATATAAACTAATGTTGAAATTTGGTTATTTTTAGCACTAGCCTACAGTAATGGAGGAAAATACATGGCTTTGGCAGAGAGACGAGACTGTAAGGATTATGTCAGCATCTTTTCCTGCAACTCTTGGGAGTTAGTCAAGGTGAGCATCTCAAAAATGCTGTACAGTAAACTCCTCATTTTACGACATCGGATTTAATGATTTACCACATTTTACGAAGTCAAATAAAATCCCCAGCCAAGCCCCTATGTACTCTATGTATTTCTTACCTGTTTTATACGAAGTCGGCATGTACGAAATATCGCTTTTTACGATATGGTTTTGAGGCTCTCGGAAGGCAATTTACCTGTATTTAACAATGTCTTGCGGTCTAGCGGACTTTTTTAAACAAACAAGGAACGGTGCATTTAATTAATACGGCTATCAGGCACTGTGACAGTGAGTGTACACGTAATACAATCTTCGAACTGTGAAAAACCGAACAAATTATCAATATTTTAAATATATATTGTGCACTGTCATTTATTTATCAATTTTTCTTTAAATTAATTTATTCTCATTAAAATTATTTCTTTATATTTTCATTATAATTACAATTAGATATACAGTTTAAACTTGAAAGTTGCTGTAAAGTATAGGCCTGGGACCTCTAGTCAACACATTAAATTCACATTGCTGACCCTCGCAATTTACGAAGTCTGTATTTTACGAAGTAAAAACTCGGGTCCCCTGGGATTCGTAAAATGCGGAGTTTACTGTATATTGTTTGAAGTTGGAGTAATAATATTTTTTTTTTATCAATGCCACTTTCAATAACATTTTGTTTTCTTAATGAAGAAAGCAAGTTCATTCAGGCTTCAGATTTTTTTTTGGTCTGTAGACATTTTGGCAATATTGAAAATTGTAGGGTAACCAATAGGTCATTTTCAGATAAATCATTTTTGAATCATGCAAATTTCTGATTATATAATATCCTACTTAACAATTTCAGCATTTTGAGACAGAAACTGACGACCTTGCAGGATTAGACTGGTCACCTGATGGTAGAGTTGTAGCCGTGTGGGAGTCTCCTCTGTGTGTGAGTACCATATTCATTTCCATTGTTTATCAATACAGTAAAACCTGTCTTGATATTCCTCTTACGGAAAAACGATTTACTCTATGATCTTTCAAATGAAACCTTTCTTGAGACCACCTATCATGAGAAACTACAAATATATGACTGAAATATTATTGGACATTTATGGTGTAAAAAAAAAAAAAGTCAAATAAAATAAAAACTTTGAATCATAGATATTTTATCAGAACAATAAAAAATGTAACAAAAATTATGGGAAATGTGGTGTTTTATAGTCAAATCATTGCCAACAAAATCTGTAACAGACAGACAATGCATTAATCCACACAATGTTTTGATATATCATGTGTAGTAGACTCTTAATGTCTGTCGGAGGTTCTTTTTATATTGATTGTCGCTATACATTAAAATGGGACTGGCAGCGGAACCATTTGAAATCTTTAGATCAGCAAACATTTATAGGTATATTTCATACTTTTCACCATTTTTTGAATCATCTGCAATTACACACACTTCATATTTTATTCCCACCTATCTGAATTTTAATTCCGGTTTTGTCCAATCTGTTTATCGGAGAATCAGTACTATGTTGTTTCTTGGTACGGAAAAGCTGTCGATGAATATCTGATGTATTCATCGTGCACAAAGTGCCATATTTAAACCGCACATCTTTGTTACCATAATTTACGTCAATAAGTGCTTTTACTGCCAGCCTATCTAGACGTTACATCACACTCTGTAGGGGTTTTTGTAAGTACAGGTATGTTAATAAACGAAAACTACCAGTACAGTAAGACCTGGAGAAATTGAACAACTTATGGATGAGACTGTTTCATTAGGCTTTGTTTCGTTATAGCCTCCCTCACTTGAGTGGCGGAGTTCCTAAATTGACTGCTCTGTCCTTCCAAAAAACATTTGGGACATTGCATACAGGTAACTTTGCCTTGAAACGAGTGAAAGTGGAGAAATGAAACTTGCCATGATTGTTAGCCACTATGAAGAGGTTTGTCATGTACAGTGGAACCTGGCTATCAAGATCACCTAAAATTGGTCTAATTAGTGAGGTGGTCTCCTAAGTGAGGTTTGATAGCCTGGAATAATGTAAACAGACTGAATTTGATGGTCTTAATAGCAAGGTGGTCTCCTAAGAGAGGTGGTCTTTAGGCAAGGTTCCACTGTATGGGATTCATATTTTTGCCTTAAAGAGTAAGGTCTAAGGTTTTTTGTTCATTTTTTCAGTAAAATGTATATATGTTAAAAATTGTAGCATCTGGACAGGGGTAATAAAGATGGCTTTCATTTCTGGTTCATCTAGTTTTCAACACACTTTCTAGATTTCAAAGAGTGTGCACATTCATACATTGTAGATTGATTACTACAAAGCACTCTGAAACCAGGGTGGTTAGAGTGTTGTTTTTTGTGTGTGAGTGATACCCTGGTACTGGTTCAAACCCAGGTTGAGGCAAAATGGGAAAGTGAAATTTGTAAGTCATTTGGATGGCATTGTAAAAATCAAGGCCCTAGCTGTGTCACAATAAGTGTTGGAGCATAAAAGATCCTTCCCTTTTCAATGCCCAGAAGGTCCAAGCATAGGCTTACAGATACCCCCACCCCCACCACTCCTCCCACCCCTTTGCCAGTATTAGAAGGGTGCTGTACCCTTGAAGCCCTTTTTAAACACCTTTCTACTCTACCTCATATTCCCTTAAGATAATTTTTAATCAATGAATAATGCCTTTAATTTTGCAACCGGAGCATGAAATAAAGATCCCTGCCTATCACTGGCACCCTGCCCCTTTCCATTTCTAGCTGGAGCACTGGCCAAATTTTGAAGGCCTTCACCAGCAATGTTTGCAATTTTTCCTGAGCTTAATGCATTTACAACCACAATGAAATGTTAAGCTTACATATTATCAAAATCCCATTTATCATAAGCATTAGTTTCACAGTCAATAAGCACAAATGTAAAAATAGGGTTATATTACATATGTCATGCTTTTCAAAATATCTAAAGAAAAAATAAGAAAACGGGTAAAATATGTAACGGCAGCTATTTTTTTGTGTATCATACAATGATCATGATTTATTTGAATATCAAATTGTGTTCTATTTTTGATACTTATTGGCAATGATAATAGCATACATTAGAATACTTATGTCAGATTATTAAACTATCTAGTGACTTGATATACGCACAATTTTTTTGTTGAAGTTTCAACCTCATCAAAACGATCTTTCATTTTCAAATGACAAAAGAAATTTGGAGAGACGCATTCCATTTTTGGGTCGTATATTCTCACGGCTCCCTGACTTTGTTTAGACGATGATGCATTTCTAGTGCGATACTGACGTAAATGCTAGGTAAGTAAGAAATACCCAGGGACGGGTTTTAAAAAATCAAAATTGAATTTCAGTGTCAGATGTCTTTGAAATGTAGGAAATATATACAGGTGTAAAAAAAAATACCTATTTTACAAATTTTGAAATGACATGCCACCCGAAAGTCGGCACAAAAGCAGCAGGTATGGTACCGTACCGTTGAGTATCATTACCGTTACAATAATTAAGGTGTATCTCTCACAAGGAAAGGTCATATGGTGAAAATTTTCAGTTTTTGGATGATTTCAAATATGTGTAGTGTTGTAATATATCTTGGTAGGCTTAAACATTGAAAAAAAAGTCAATAAAGATCACTCCTGAGTAACAAGTATGACAGTAAAATTATTCATCTTAAATCAATTTTTTTCTCTATGACGTCATAATCTGCTATAAACTCTATGTAAGGGATACCTCACATAATGTCTATCAGTATCAAATTTCCGTGAAGAAATACTGATGCTTCACTGGTAAAACTCTATTTTCAGCATTACATGTATAATCACCAATTTTCAGTCCCAAATATGAAATCACTGTTAGGTTATATCCCCAATTACTCGGGAGAAATACAGGCAACTCCGCAAATAACGAGGTACCGGTTGTTATGAGAAGAATTCTATTCCCAGTGCACTTTCCATGCGTCACTTTGTAATTTCGAAAAAACGAAGATTGGCTAAACAAGATAAATATCTTGCTCCCTTCAACTTCGTTATATGTGGAGTTGACTATAAAAGGAAGTAAATGTGTAAAAATAGACTCACCTCATTACTTACTATAGAACTACAGAATAAGAGAGTGATCTAGTGAATAGACTCCTTTTGGGTGTAGTAGCCTAGATGATCCTACGACCCCAACGTCACTTTGACATTAACATGTACAGGTTCTCTGGTAATATGGTATGTAGTAACTTTCTGTGTGCCCTCCTCCCAAACGTCATTAACCAAAAAGGGAACTTGCGTCCTCAACTACACACGGACATCTCGACAGATTATAAACCATGGAGAATTAATTGACAATTCACACTCACTGGCAAAAACTCTTGATCAGACTCACTCTTAAAATTCAAGTACACATGTACATTGATACATAGATGCATTTTGGGGTACCCCACAGGGACAAAAAATAGATTTTCAAATATAAATATAAACTCGGCAGATAATATAATGGAAGAATATTTATTTGTAGTATTTCCAAATTATCTGTCAAGGATTACCTTGTTACTTCTGTCCTGATGCTTGTGAGAAAGTGTACAGAAATGTTATGTTTATATGTGGGCCTCTTTGTTATTTCCTGTGTGACATGGTATATTGCATGTGTGAAATAGTACATGTAGTAGGAATTGATACCTGAATGTGAGAGGGTTGACAAGGGTCAACTGTCAGGGTGCACACGTCAGTACATTATACAAGGTGAACCTATTATACGCTTAACCATCCCTATTTTTTATGGTTTTTTTTTTTAACGATTGGCCTCTTCCTAAATTTCTTGTATACTTGACAATACTTCATATTTTAGATTGTATTAAAAAAAATTGTTTTTAAAGATCATAAAGACAGTTATATTGATAATAATGTTTGAATTATAATAAAAGGTTATTTATAGTCTTCAAGTGGCACATATTCTAAAACATGAAATGCACTCTTTTTGTTTTAGGGACTTTTGGCATATACAGTCAGTGTTACGTGGGGTATAAGAATTGGTGGGAGAAGGTCCCTCCATTTTAATCTCATAGTTCCTATGCCCAAATGTCTGTCCTACAAAAATGAGGGCACCTTCTACTGCCCTTTGTTAGCACGTACCTTCTGCGACATGGGGCCTTGAATTTTTACGCTCCCATTCTAATGACATGAAAATTTAACTACCATTTCTGAGCTTATGGCAAATTAACAATTGACACCAATTTTATGACTAAGTTTTGTCTCAACCCGGATTTGAAACCGGAACCGGGGTATGAAAGGTGATACATGTAGGTCCAATCGCTGTGTCACTGCAGTATTCAGTACACACAAATTTTTAAATCAACACGGCACCCAGTGCTTACGTACTTTATTGCCTGATCACTGGTCGTATAGAGTCATGTTTATTTGTTTATTTATATATAGAACAATAAACATAACTGTTTTTCCTACGTGACCGTAACAATTCCATTCCACTTGGGTAGATCTCCATCAATTTGAACAATGAAATTTATATTGAATCCAATGTGTTGACTGAAAGAAATTTACCCCAGGGGGAGAAAGTGTAACGGCCCGTAGACCATATTGCATTGTATTGCCTTGCTAAGTCGTGCTATTATCTGGCTACCGATACCCGATCATTTTATCATCAGGTCATTTGTTTACAATATCAAATACGATCTCTACACATTTTATCACCATCATCAAAGCGCATTTAAAAATCCCAAAAGTTCAATTCTAGTGAAAGCGGAAGTGAAGAATAAGTGAAGTTGAAATCCACATGGTGTATAGGTTTATGTATTTGATCTTTTTTTGGGCCAAGCAAGGGTGTCTTCAAAAGAAAGAAAGAGAGAGAGAGAGAGAGAGAGAGAGAGAGAGAGAGAGAGAGAGGCAAAATTTGTGTATGACCATAATTATTTTGTTGAGCATATTGTAAAAAAGGGGAAGAATGGGTTAAGAAATGGGAAGTGGGGGCGAAAAAATTAGTCCTCTCATCATAACTTCAAAGTTCAAATCCTTTTTGAGGGCTGCTTAGCTCAGTGGTTAGCATGTTTGCCTTCTGATTGTAAGGTCGTGGGTTTGAGTCCACACCTAGCTGTGGTAATCCTTTGGATGAGACAGGATAACAGAGGCCCCATGTCTCAGTTGGTGTCTGCACGTAAAGCACCCTCGCTGCACAATGGCCACAAGCACCAAGCATTGGCCGAATTTGTCGCCCTTCACCAGCATTGTTGATGTCTCCATATAAGTGAAGGATTCTTAAATGGAACGTTAAACAACAATGTAAACATCTCTTCCTGTACGAATGACAATTCTAATCCTACACCGATCTTTATTAACCTCAAAGGTTACCTTGCTTTCATTTCACATTTGATACTCCAAAAATGAAACAAACTCTATTAGATCCCTAAGTACATAAGTGTTGAATCTAGAGCAACATAGCATGGCGTTGTGCTATGACCCTTCACTGAAATGCCGTACCTTTTTCTCAGTGCCATGGCCTTTTCCTTTACCAAAAATGTGACCTCTAGGTCTTTTAGACTGAAGATGATAGAAATTATTGAATTATTCTCTTTAAGAAGAAATATTTAATTATTCAATTAAAGGTATTTTGATTGAGTATGTTAAGGATATATAGGCACACATTATTCAATAGTGTGCATGTCTCCTCGAAACCAATCTTTATGTTTTAAAAGTGGCCTTTTGCACATGGAATTGCGTTCCCTTTGCAGTTCCTACATGTCAACTTGTAGATGCAATGGTGCCCTTAACGAAGGGGTAAAATAATGGGAGTTGTATCAGCATAATGCTACCATAATATGGTTGAAATAATCAGGACAAAGTACCATTAAACCATATCTATCCTTCCATCATGCACATTCACTGCATTTGTTGTTGAACCTCGCTGGAACCTAATATGATTATGTGAGAATTTTGCCAGTTTGCCAGTTTACTTGCAGAAGGCTGGTGGTCTATTCCTGTGTACAAATGTAACCAGATTCTCTCCTCCACCAATTAAAAGTGGCTGCCACCATATGACTGACTGTCAAGTGTGGTGTAAAAGAGAAACAAACAAACAAAGTAGTGGTAGATAATGCCATACTTACATGTTCACATGGAATACAAAACTTCAAAGATCCACTTTGAAATCATAAATATAAACACACTTTTCCGATATCGCTCTGCATGTAATCATATTCACATTCATAAGTTCCGATGCTTTTCTATTTTGTACAACACGGCTTAGCAGAAGACAGGTAACGGGTTAGTGTATCGAAAAATGTGTACACAAAATGCGTAATTTGGATTATTGCATTGTATCATTCTTCGGTCATGCCCATTAAACACTGTCAGAAAGTCGCACCAATGCTTTATTTTTCTGAACTTGAGGTTCATCGGGCTCAGTGCATACTAAATCAAGCAAACAAATTCTGTCAAACGATTTGGCCTAGTTCCATGTCGGTACTCCATATTCTGCGCGGTTAGGACAATAACTTTCATTGATCAGAAATCAATCAATTGGTGTATATATGAATAGTTTGAGGGCTTTAAATTCTCTTGTGTACACAAAACAAGATTCATGAATGAAATTCTTGCATTCTAAACTATTTGGGACTTTTAATTGCCAAAATATGTACAATTCCTGATCTGCATGTTGTATTGAATTGTGTGCAACTGTTAAGCTTTTTATAGACCATGATTCAGCACTAAATGTGAATCTGTGTCACTCTGGGAGAATTGAAGAGTATGAAGAGTATGCAGTATTACTAGTACTGCTTTTCAAAATGTACCATATTGTTCTCCTAATCAATTTCACTAACCTTTCCTTATCTTTCTCTATTTCTTCTTTCTGCTCTTTCTGTTTCACTATTTCTGTCTCACTATCTCTCTCTCTCTCTTTGTGTGTGTGTGTCTCTTTCTTCTCTCTCCCTCTCTCCCTATTTCTCTCTTTCTGTCTGTCTCACTGTTTGTCTCTGTCTGTCTGTCTGTCTCTCTCTTTCTCTCTCTTTTTTTCTCTCTCTCTCTCCCTCTCCCCCCCTTCTCTCTCTCTCTCTCTCTCTCTCTCTCTCTCTCTCTCATATATAAACTTTTGAAGTTCCATACATGTTTTGTTTTGTGGACACTCCATCACTTGACATCAGCTAATGGTACTTTTTATGAAATTTTGTTTATTCACTGTATGCCCATTTTGTCAAATCAAGCTAAATTTTAGTACTTATTGTTTTCAATCAACACACTTTATTCTCTCAGATTTCTTGATTTTTCTTTCAGTTTTGAAGTAAAAGTAAAAATGCTACAATGTATTTTCATTACAACCTATCAAACTTAACTCATGTTTCTCTTAAACTTTGATTGTGGCAATTTGCACCTTATGTGCCCTTAGGGGTGGCCCACTCTTTCTGTTGAAAGTTAACATTATGATTGTTAACTTGCAGTTATCTGGAAAAATCACTGCTTTTGTATTCGTATACAAAGCCTGCTATAGATAGCCAGTGTGACCCAGCCGTAACACCTAAAACACCTATTGACCTTTCATCATATGCTATTTAACCCCATAGCAAAACCGAATGTGACAGTAATCGTGAAGCTTATGATTTTCATCAAAGTTAAGTTTTCTGGGTACGCTTGTCAAAGTGATTGACTAGTATACACACAAAATGCATTGTTATTATTAACATTTTAAACTATGTTAATTGACAGACAGACTAAGGGTTAGAATGCATAGGGTAGAAACCTAAGATAAACTTTGTCTTGATTCATTCTATCCAGGGATGTTCAGCATGTTGAAGAACTCACTGCTAAACGGTTGGTTGTGATGTTGTTTAACCCATTCAACACCAGAGACCAAAATAGACTGNNAGAAAAGAGCATACCATTCTGATACTTGGGGTTGAAAGGGTTAATGTCCAACTCAAGAATCTTTCATTTATATGGAGACATCACAGTGTGCTGATGACGGGCGACCAATTAAGCCTATGTTCGGCACTTATGGGGGTAGAGGAGAGAGGGTTCTTTAAGTAGCGGACATCTAGTGTGACACGGGACCTCGGTTTTTACTATCTCATTCAGAAGACAGGGACAGCCAACAGCAGCATGGCTTGGGCACTCCAGACCCCATACATCACGATCACAAGACAAACATGATAACCACAAGGCCATGGTGGCTCGTTTGCTCAATGACCATAAGATATGAAGTCTCCCATAGTCCATCCGAAGAATTGATCATTTACAACTTCAAATTATGGCCTTTGCTCAAAACTTTTGGCAATAGAGCAGCAAAGGGTCTTTAAACCAGGACATAGGACCTCAGTTTTTACTGTCTTATCTGCTTGGCTTTTCAACGAAAGTTTAGCTTTTAAAGAATAGCTATTCACAAAGCGAAGAGCGAAGGACGAATCTCGATCAGAATCATGATGGCTATTTATATTTATCGTTATAGACAAGATATTTCATTGATGTTTAAGATGATAAACATCGTTGATAGATCTTATAGTAACTTTATGGACAGTTATCATATCATGACTTTTTGAACCCTCGTAAGATGAAAAGTTTTTGTGGATGATGCGGCTTGCAGAATGAACGATCTCTAAATGGAATTGTCCAACCAGAAATTGATCGAAATGGGATGAAAGTAAAACCCGAGCTTTTAATAGGGATTTTTCTTTGTTCAGGGTCATTTATACGTTTGTTGGTGTCAATAGGGGTATGATATATTGCAGATGTTTCTTTTGTGTTCATATATATGTGTACAAATCATTCTGTTTGACTTTGGTCAGCAGAGCGTTTTGAGTAATGCTTGAATTACATTGCGCTACAGTGAGCTCACTGTAAATAGACCATTACATTTGTACCACTATTAAATTCCAATATTTTATTTCCTTTTTATTGCTTGACTATTATCCTGTAAACTGATTTTTATCCATATGTTGAACAAAAAGATAATAAAATTTTATTCTGGTTTTCAGAATTCAAATGTTCTAAGCATGGCTGGTTTTTCAACTTGTATACTATATATACGTACATTCTTTTTTTAGGGGGGGGGGGGGACATTAGAAATCAAACGATACTGATATATGCTGGTAAGAATTATTCTGGTTTTTTTAACAGCAATAATTATTTTCAGATTGCTTGTCAATAAGACGGCTGCTGTGGCTCAATGTGTTTGTCTTCTAATCTTGAGATCATGTGTTCAAATCCATCCCGCTTGATCAGCTGTTTGTGTCCTTTGAATGAGATAATAAAAACTAAGTTCCTTTATCACAGCAGGTGCTGGCACGTTAGTGTCGAGTATAAGCCAAAATCTATAGCCCTTCACTGGTATATGGTGACATTTCCATTTAAGTGAAAGATTCTTGTGTAGGATGTTACACAACAATACAATCAACCAACCAAGCGTAACTTCGAGATGCTATAGATCTATCATTAAAGTCATCCCTTTACCATCTTCAGAGGGCCATTACTGGCTGTGATACCATCAGATTTTGAGGTTGTGGGTTCAGGATGACTTGCCTGGGTTTTGCTGTCAACTGAATGAGACTATAGAGGTTCCATGTCATAGTTAATTTCTACCCCTCACAACCACAACCCCCCCCCCTCTCACTTGATGGAATTAGTTGCCAAACATAGGGCCAAATTTTTAGCATGGCATTTGTGATACTTTCTTGCATTAACATGTCCATGAGCACAGAAGATTCTTATTGCTAATGGAATTTAAGATTGAGGAGGGGGGGGGGGGTTGAGCAAGCTAAGGTGTAGAACAAAGAAGACTTCAAGCATGGGCTTTCAGATTAGAGCAGCTGCCATCTGATTTCATATCTACCAGATTGCAGGACTATTGGTATTTAAAATTCTGAAGCAAGTCAAGGGAAGAAGAATTTTTTTTCAGCATGACTTTGTCATTTTGTCAACGGGTTCTCCCGATCAGTATGGGGGATTTCCCGCTGTGAAGCCACCCTAAGGACACTAATGATAAGAATAAAAAAAGACTTGACAAGTCAAAGAACTTGAAAAAAAAAATAGATAGGGTACGTGGTTTTTTATGACAAAAGGTTATTAATTTGAAAATGTAAAGAGATAGAATTACATAGGCAGGTGTCATATCCATAAATTTACTGCACTGATGTATTTATATGTATTTATATTTATATGTATATTAAGGAGTTTGCACCTGTGCCGCAAAATAAACTTAAGTCGTAAGTTGTGATAATAGAGAGAGAGAGAGAGAGAGAGAGAGAGAGAGAGAGAGAGAGA
>JACSZP010004217.1:0-15609 GCA_016161895.1 Pinna nobilis | reverse complement strand
GTTGTAGTGACCAAAAAGGCATTGTACAAATTTTCAAATTGGGACATCTATGGTCATTTTTGATGATCTTGAAAGAGATGCAAGACTTCCTAAAAGTTCATATGATCTAGTATAGCAGCAACATTTCCGTATTCATTTGTAGTCATTGAACCCCACAACACTTTCAGATTGGTCTTTGTGGACTTTACACATCTTGTTTCATGACACTTCTTCTGTTGGCTGACTACAATGAGAAGTTAATTATAGCGCTTTGGCTATACGATACAGGTGCGATTTAGTGTCAATAGCCTTCTATAAATATAAAATGTAATTATAAATATAGCTTCATGACTTTCTCGTATTTTATTACTTACCATTCGTCACGTTGATTTAAGGATTGTTTTGCATTTCTCTTGTTTCATTAGGGCATGGATGCAACGGAGCATTTTCTGTTAAACTGCTGTACGCTGTGACCTCCTATCTATCAGATTATTGCCCTTAGCGGGGAGAGTGGTTCGTATTTATGTAACCGCTCAGTGGCCGTCGGGTGAGAGAAGTAGTTCCTTTTTTCTGTCCTTATATATTGAAAAATATTGAGATTTTCTTTCTATTCTCCACACCATTTTGATGAAAACTATTGATTTGAAAAATCTGAAATACCTGTCATCCGGTCTGTTTGTCATTTTTAATATTCACCCCTGTGGTTCCACCATCCGGCGGCGGAGAGTTAACTGGGTCAGATGTAAAATGCAAATGGCGGTGACAACGTGGGAAACACGGCTGGCCTACGGGTCAACCGATTTTAATATTAACTTGTGAATTCCGATACTTTATCAAAGGAATATACCACCAATAGTTTGAAAATAACTTAACACAAAAAAGGCAAGTATTTCTAGTTCTTGACAATTGATAATAACCACTGCAACACTATTTGTAATGTTTGTTTCGATCAGCTGATCAATCCGTTGACTTGAGATTCGTACAATCATCGTAACAATGCCAGTGCTGTAGGCTACTTTCTATGTCAACAAACTCGAGCTCCTCACTAAAACTTGGCTGCAGTATTATCAGCTTCACCGATGTCATCATTGAAAAACAACTCCTTGACTGTGCGCATCTTAAATGTCTACGCATAACTTCAACATGATGAGAAAGTCGAAGATCTTAACTGTGACGTAGCCAGCAGACGAACACCATTAGAACAAAATGACGGAGCCTACACTGACTGGCAATCACTGCCAACGTTTTTTTCCTTGTAATAATATAATATGCTTGTTAAGAACAAACAGATAGATTTATACTTTGTATTCATTCATGTTGAAATTTCAGAGGCTTGTATTTACAAAACCATTAAATCTAATATAAATAGAAAGGGTTTCCCCGATATAAATTTATGTATTCATCCGTCAACTTGAAGTAAAGCGGTTTTCTTCGGTAAAGCTCACGCGCCTCACTGTATTCATTACATGATAAACATTCACGTTCAATATAGGTGCAATGAAGGATATTGCAGTCGGTATGTAAATATAAGTTATTATTACTCAAATGTGAACATGGTATGAAACAAAATTCGGGCTTATAACCTACAGTTTCAATGAATTTGGATATTTATACACCGTATTAAAATCATATCTGGCAATCTGTTTCAAAATTATTGGTTGTATAGATGTTTTCTTATTTAAACTTTTCAATGTCATTCGGGTCAAAAAGTTATATTTCCGTTTTTAGATAAGGCAAGCATGGAGCGTTGTGTTTCTTATCTGTGTTAAAATGAAGTGGTCAATAATGGTTTAACTGTGCTAGTTAATCTTTCTTCTATGAATTCAAACAATACTTTGGCAAAAGGACCGATAGTATATCGCATTTGACAGAGAAAACATACCCAGGTCTTTTCAGGTCGTTATAACCTGTCCGTTATTTTTAACCTTCACAAAGCAGAGGTACAGACGATCCAAATCTGTTCAAAATGAGGCGTGATTCCCGTAGAGAAATCGAAGCCAATGAATAAAAATCATTCTCATAAGAAGAGAAAGAATCGTAAGTATCTATAGCTCATGATTAATGCATTAAAAGTATATTATTTAGCAATTTGTCACAAACAGTCAGCATCTGCCGCTATTTTATCCTTTGAATCCCGATCCCGCAATTATTAAATCGTGCTCATTTACGGAAAAGGCTGATACAATTTTAAGTATGATCGGGCGAAAGGATTCGATTTAGGCGATAAATAAGCAAACTGCCTTCTCTTAAATCTATTACAGAAATTTAGAAATATTCTACAAAAAAAACTTCAATTATGCATTTTTGTGCACTTCATTCTATTTCAATGGTAACAGACAATAGATTGATGATTAGAAAAATACCCATAGCATGAATGATTAGAGAAGGCCCCTAACTTGCCGATATTGCAAAGTTCGGAGGAAAAAGATTGTTTATACTCTCAAATTAGTCCATCTAAGGTTATGCTACTTTTGTAGGTTTTTCCCTTTTCTGTTCTCCTACATGTAACCTTTTTCGAATTTATTCCGTTTAAAGTATGTTAGAGCTCTAAAGTTTCATCATGAATGTATTAGTAGGGATATTTCAAACAGATTTCGAACAAAAAATAATTACTTTAAAGAAACAGCACTCGGACGAATTTTTTAAATTTGCATGGTTTTCTCGTAGACTTGCACTCAAAGGGACAGGGAAGCCTATCAACCTCCAATCGTACTAGAGAACTTGACGTCCTGATTAAAGCACGAACATTTTGATGTGGAACTTCGAATAAGTAAATCAAAGATTATTAAGCGTTGATATGATGATTGAAAAACTAGTACATGTACAACCTAAATATTAAAAGAAAGGTCCAAATCTGGCCATATCTGACAAATGTTCTTTTTCCATGTTATTTGTAAAGTAAATCAGTACTTTTTATTATTATTTACCACCCTACTGAAGAATATGTCATTCACGGAGAAATGTCAACAGATGAAATTATGGCCCATGCTCGGCACACAGAATGGTTGGTATCTATTTGAAACCATTGTAACCCCTCNNGGGGGGGCATCTTAGCAGAGTGTTAACGTGTTTGACTTCGATTCGAATGGTCCAGGTTCGCATCTGCGCCACTCCGCGGTTGGCCGTCCCTGTCTTTTGGAAGAGACGGTAAAAATCGAGGTTCCGTGTCACAGTAGGTGTTGGCACATTTAAGAACCCTCCCTGCTCTACGGTCATAAGTGCCGAGCATAAGCAAAACTTGTCGCCCTTTACCGGCATAAAGTGACGTCTCCATATGATCGAAATGTTCTTGAGCGGGACGTTAAACAACAATACAACAACAACTTGTACACTCAGGGAACATTTCGTAAGCGCCCATAAACTACAACCTTTTTTTTTTTTTTAAATATAACGACAATTCTTGATTAATAAAGATTTTTAGCAGTCATACATTCCTCGTTCTCTGAATACTCTGCCATATTTGCTCATGATTGTATCAGAAATATCTTAGAAAATTGCAGAAATTTTTCAAGGGGATCTGTTTGGTGGACGTATGAGAGAGACACTAGAGATTTTTTCTTCCCGACACGTGGTGGCTCTGAACAAATCCCTAACCTTTTATCCATGAGGTTTAATTGCATGCAGCTTTTGCACTTCTTGAGCTTGAATTTTAGCACGTACTCGGCACTCAGGGCGATTGAGTAATTGGTGATCTTTAACGTGCCAACACCCATTGTAACACGGGACCTAGCGTTTTACTGATTTATCCGTAGGACAGAAAAAGTCAAATGCCTCAACCAAACTGGTTCGTTTTCTCGGTTTTCTGATTTAATGAGGAATACCCTCTCTTTGACTAAGAATTAACTTAAGTCTAAGAATTACTCAAATCCAGCTAATCCTGAATTATGCCTGGTTGAGAAGCTTTAGTTTAGGAAATTCCCAGGCTTAAGTTAACTCGTAATATATATGTAGCCGAGCCCTGATTTTTTGAAATAAAAACTGTTTTAAAACAATGAACCAAGCAAAACATACCAAGCGAGTACAGCGTTGTGACGTTGTTTCCAAAGAGATCAGCCTTTTTAATTTGTCCGGAAGAAATCTCGCCCCACACAACACTTTGAGACAAATTATGATACACAGCGTAGGTGGGATCATCAACCATTGGTATATCTAGCGCTATCACTGCTCCTCCAGATTTCGGTATCTGATAAATTTGCTTATGCAAATAATCAGCGAAAATGCCAAAATCTGTAGTTATAGGATCTAAGAAAACAAAATATAAATACTACATCTTTTTGCCAGCCTTTCTTCATACCAGCGTAATGGCTGGATGGACGAATGCATATCTATCTCAAATAGCAATTAAAATACATGTACAGTCTAACCTGGCTTAGCGACCCACTTAATTACTGAATTAAAGGACTACCTGTCTTATGTAACCTAAATGTATGGTTCCCCATTTGGGTTTTCTTATATTTATCACTTGAATTAAGAGACCAACTGTGATATGTTACCATTTATGCTCTTTCCCTTGGACGGTCTCCTAAAACAGGTTAGACTGTAATTAGATAATACGGATGCTAAATTTCCTTAAATTGGATTTGCTGTAATGTGTATTACTGTTTTTAAGTTTTGAACAAGCGTTTAGTGAGATGGATGATGGGAAAAAAGACTCGTGAGTTTCAGTTGTATTTTTTATTAATTTTTTCTTATTTTGTTAAGGTATTGATCATATAAAGTTGTAGACGTGCAAATCCAAAAATTGAGTAATACAAACCCAACCAGAATTTGGGGAACTGGGGGTGAGTTAAGGTGCTCTGGAAGGGTAAGGAATTCCTGCTCCGCGCGCGGCACCCGTCGTATCACATATTGTCGAATACGGGAATAAATCACAATCGCCGATGATAATAAACGAGTAAAAGGATGGGGTTATTTTGTTGGCATAGATTGGCTGTATCTGTGATATTAAGAGTTATAGTTCTTTACTCACTTCATTGTACTGAACCCCAGGTGCGATTTCGTACAAAGGTTTGCGTTAGGAAAAAGTGCAAGATTTATTTCCACACAAACTAGAATTAAGTATTAATGATAATTATAAAAAAATAAGTTTTGCTTAAAAAAATAAAGGTTTTTAAACAATTAATTAATTTGATACAGATAACTGAAAAACGTGGATCGCTTCTGCAATGATCTAACCATTCGGCTGCGGACACTCGTGAGAGTTTATCTATTCAGGAACCATGGTTACATTGCTATGTTATCGAGGAAGTCTATAAAAAAACAAGTTGATGATGCAGGAGTTTCTTTAAGCACGGTTAAAAGTCAATATTTCGAATGTTTTAAGGTCGGTATAACGGCGTAGTTCGCCAATACAGCCTGTCATGGGATCCAGTGTTGTCTGACGTATGTCATACCAATTGTTATGCAGTTCTTCGCTCTGATTTTGACTACAAAGTACTCCGTTTACCTAATCAAGATATAGGACTCCCGGCGAGTGAGACCAGTTGACACAGGGGATGCTTACTCCTCCTAGACACCTGATTCCTAACCTGTTGTATCTAAATCTTCGTGTTTGCCGAACTCTTAATATTGCATTCCTTTGGAGTTACGAGATCGATAAATGCGCGTGACTTTGATGTTCATACGAACAATACTTACGGCTACCACATGATCGGTTGTCTGGTTGCAGTGTATAGCCAAATTTACATTTACAAACTGCTCCATTGTTTCCGGGGAGACAGGTGTGCTCACATCCTCCGTTCATGGCAAGGCATGGACCTACAAACAAGGAACAGATAAGTGCCTCACTGATAGATAAAACTCAATCTTAGATACTGTAGAAAGCAACTAAAAGACCGCTTCATTTAGTTGACCGCATCACATTCATTTTATTGATATTCACTGGGTTTTTTTTTTATTTTTTATCTTTTGTTTTTTTGTTTTTAGGGTTTTTTTTAATTTCATAAACCATTGTTCCCAGATATTAGACCGCTTATCCGATCAATTTTTACTCCAGTCACTAGTGGTCAAAACAGCTGTTTTCCGCTCTATCCATAGATAATCCTATGTCATACAGTAAACTCCTCATTTTACGACATCGGATTTAACGATTTACCGCATTTTACGAAGTCAAATAAAATCCCCAGCCAAGCCCCTATGTACTTTATGTATTTCTTACCTGTTTTAAACGAAATCGGCATGTACGAAATATCGCTTTTTACGATATGGTTTTGAGGCTCTCGGAGAGCAATTTACCTGTTTTTAACGATGTCTTGCGGTCTGGCGGACTTTTTTTTAAACAAACAATGAACGGTGCATTTAATTAATACGGCTATCAGGCACTGTGACAGTGAGTGTACACGTAATACAAACTTCGAACTGTGAAAAACCGAACAAATTATCAATATTTTAAATATATATTGTGCACTGTCATTTATTTATCAATTTTTCTTAAAATTAATTTATTATCATTAAAATTATTTCTTTATATTTTCATTATAATTACAAATAGATATACAGTTTAAACTTGAAAGGTACCTGCTGTAAAGTGCTGTAAAGTATAGGCCTGGGACCTCTAGTCAACACATTAAATTCACATTGCTGACCCTCGCAATTTACGAAGTCCGTATTTTACGAAGTAAAAACTCGGGCCCCCTGGGATTCGTAAAATGCGGAGTTTACTGCAAATACTATATGGGTATAAAACTTAATAATCTTTTATCAAGTTCTTCAAACCCTAAGTTTATCACGTGCCGGGTAAAGAAAAATATTAGAAGACTTTTCTGGCATTTATATATTCTCCGAAAAAGCGGGAGATTATATGTTGTATATGGAGCGTTAAAATAGGAAAGTAATGCACCGATAACATTACCAATGTTTTAAACATATGGTTTTCTTTGGTATTGACTTATAAATGTACAGTGAAGCCTTGTTAAACCGGACATCCTGGTTCCCAGTCAAAATGTCCGGTTTTTAATAAAACATCCGAATTACTGAAGCATGCATTTTAAAATGGTAAAAGCAATTTAAAAATTCTGTCCCAAACAAAATGTGGAGCATTCGGATAATTCACGTTCGCACTAACGGGGTACGAATTTATATACCTAGAATAAGATTCGTACAAATACAATTATACGTGGCTAAAATACAAAGTGTTAAATATAGCTTCACAAATTTTGACTGAAAACATAAAAGGTAGTTGTTGTTGTAACTTACAAAGCAATTTCTATGAAAACATATGGATTTTATCTATCTGTCTATGCACGCACGCACGCACGCACAATGTTAAATAATCTCAGAATTTTACTCAACTGAGGACTGATACAGTCTCCGGGAATAGGACTGAACCAGAGGATTGGGGTTATTTGATAGCATTTAGTTATATATCTAAATACTTTAGATATATCTACATTTTAAAAATGTTCTAGATAAAACAGACACCATAGAAAACTGTGGGATTAACCAATTATGCTCTCTTTTAGATATTGAAAGATGACAGATTCATGATATGGTCATATATTGCGTATTCTGTTTCAAAGACTGTCTAAGGTAAGGAAAGACGTCACCATATGCCTGTGCAGGACGATAAATTTTGCACATTCTTGGCACTTATGGCCATTGAAAAAAGTGGCTGGACCACCCTGACCTAGTGCTTAGCGTGTTCGACTTCGTATCGAGAGGTCCGGGGTTCGAGCCAAAGCCACGCTATTGTTGGCCGTCCTTTTCGGATGTGACAGTATAAACCGAGGTCCCGTGTCACAGTAGGATAGAATTTACTGTGTTATTTAAAGTTGAGAAAATTACAGACTTATATAAATTCTTAAGTTTCATGGTACCCAGCCAAGAAAGTGTTAAACATTGTCTGTTCACAAGACTGTGGGAACTAGACAATCATTAATTACCAATCCTGATTTAAATATTTGTGAATACATGTACGTAAGTTAACTCAATAAAGATGTTCAGTCTCTTGAAATAATTAGTTTTATATAACCAATTTTTACCCAAATAGTGATTGTAGTTTGCAGGGAGGGAAGGAGCGCTGGAGTCAGTTCGACGGGATAGCTATTAATAGGAGAGACACCATAGAAAATAGTGTGCAATAATGTTTCAACTCCTTTTTCCCCACCTACTAAATAAACACGCGCACGAACACGAAATAAACAATGGAAAACGTCCGGAAAACGTCGAGTTAACGAGAAAATACTGCAATATGGATCAATCACAGTACTCCACGAAAATCACGCAAGGGAAATGACAATAGACTTGGGGTTCATTTAAAATACTTTATGAACAAGTTAATGATTATAGGCCGATGCCCTTGACAAAGAGGTGTCAACTGTTTGCAACAAACATTGCAGAACAATTTAGGGTAGTATACATTGCGTGTGCGTTTTGTGTAAGAAGACTGAGAGAATTAATCACCAGAAATTTGCTTGACTAATTTATTCTTTACCATTCTATTCATAATTACAGCTCATTAGTGCAATTTCATAAGACATATTTATTGCGTGTACGTTCTAATTTCAAGCACATTCCAAAAGCTAAGACGGAGGTCGCTCGAGGGGATAACTTTTAATTGGAAGGATAACATATCCGCTTACAGCCGAGTTAACGAAATTATACTGTTGTTGTTGGATTGCTTTTTAACGTCCCGCTCAAGAATATTTCACTCATATAGAAACGTCACCATGTGCCGATGAAGGGCGAAGTTTGCCTTTGCTCAGCACTTATGGAGGTAGAGCAGGGAAGGTTCTTTAATGTGCCAACTGCTATTGTGACACGGGACCTCGGTTTTAACTGTCTCATTCGAAAGACACGCCGGCGTGGCGGCATTCGAAGTCGAGCACGCTTATCACTCGTCCACGGCGGTCCCTAACGAGATTATACTGCATTTGTACCAGCCAAAGTTGTCTATGAAAACCAAGCAAGGGAAATGACAAAAATATCTTTATAGACAAGGGATTTATATAAAAAAAACCTTCACAACCAAGGTCATGATAAAAGAACGATGTCCATGACAAAGAAGTGTCGACTGTTAACAACAAAAGTTGCAAAGCCAGTTAAAGTACCATAAAGTGCAGGTGAGTTTTGTTTAAAAGGACAGAGGGAATTGAACCTAAGAAATTTACTAGACTAAATTGGTCTTTGCCATTCTATTCATATTTTATTGCAATTTCATTAGCCATCATTATAGCTTATACGTACTACTTTCAAACAGTTTTCAAAAGGCAAAACGGAACACCTGGCCTTGCAAAGACAACAACTGTAGGTGTCCTTGTTTGTGTGTTGTTGTATTGATATGTCAATTGGAATCATGTATACATAAGTATATTGCATTTGCCTTCGTCAGCTTAAATTTCTCCTACATGTTATTAGATTTGTAATAAGCTTTTGTTACTCATATTTTTGTTACCTTTGGTTTCCGTCATAAGAGTTGGATCGAAGATTGCGATTTCGTTGATAGAACCTTGGGCTGACATGGTATTAGGTAGGTTGTCGGACTGGTAATAGATATAGTACAGGTCGCTTGTGCCACTGATCCACATGGCGTATTCCTATGTCAATTATAGAAGTTAATTGAAATATTTTGGCCTAAAACTTATGGGATGTTTGATATCAAACAATCGATTGGTCAATTATCTTTATACTTTCAAGATCTTTATCAATAACAAACATAAAGTTGATGAGTTGTACTGCTGGTTGACGTGCTGTCTTTTACTTATATGGAAGGGCCATTGAATGCCGATGAAGTGCTATCAACCAGACTTATGTTCTGCAGGGATGACCATTGGGTGTTCTTTAACGTGCTGACACCAAATATGACAAGGTGTCTGGGTTGTTAACTGTCTCGACAGACAGACAGGATAAGCCAGTCGCTCTGAGGTGCGAATTCGAACTAAGGACCTTAGGATCAGAGTGTGAACATGATAACGTTTCAGTTACAGTGGCCTTCCTTAATCATATATAATATTTATTATCATATGTGGCATCCTTTGTCCGATATCGGGATTACTAAACATGTTGAACACTTTCCCTTTGTCCTTACCTTATATGCTATAAAAGATATTCCGGATCCAACCGTGAGTTTAGTTTGTAAATCAGATCCATCTACTGCCAGACTTTTCAAATATCCGCCGTCCAGAAGGAAAAGCCTACAAACAGATTATATCATGATATGGTATGATATTGTTCTTTAACGTCCCACTCAAGAATATTTCACTCATATGGGCTACAAATTTTGTCTATGCTCGGCACTGCTGGCCGTAGAGCAGGGAGGGTTCTTAAACGTGCCGACACCTACTGTGACACGGGACCTCGGTTTTTACTGTCTGATCCGAAGGACAGGGACGGCCAACCGCGGAGTGGCGCTTACGCGGCTCGAACCCGAGTCTTCAGATTCGCAGTCGAACACGCTAACCACTCGGCCGCGGAGGCCCCGCAGATTTTTTTAATGAGCGATGTCTTATCCTTTTTCATTTGATATACAGAAAAGGGTGGTTGTCCAATCGTAGACATTAGCATATGCTTTAATCTGCTTCATTTTCCGAAAGTAAGGGAAATCCATTATAATGTCCTTGAACTTGCAGTCCACAAGACCGACACAATTTCGGAAATTATAGATTTCATATTCCAGGCCCACCCAATCGGTTCTGGATTCAGCGTACCCAATATACACCACGGACAAGGAGTGAAAAATAATTCAAGTAAAATGACATTGTCCCTGTACCAATGTTGACTGTTATATAATAGGTGATAGTTGATTGGTTTGACGTGATTTAACGTACGGCGTGACTACTTAAAGCCCTTGCCACACGCTAGGTGATGGTTGGAGATACCCAGGGGATGATCAAAATGCAAAAATGAAAAGCAGACAAGACCTTGGCCAAATGAAAAGGGAACAATAAAACAGGGAGTAATTCAAATCTACAAAATATAAATTCTATTTCCTTCATGAAAAAATAATAAATTAAAAGTTTTGCTCAAATTATGAGATTTTTGGGGCATTTAAAAACAGTTGGTTTTATTTAAACTAAAGAAGAACATAATGTAAGTGATGAATATTTAAATCCCATGACTTTAGATATTCAGGGCCTTATAATGAAAAGCATGACATCATTTTAGGAACATAATATCACTATCACATCTTGCATCACATGTTGTAAAAAAAAGATCAGAGAAATAGAAAAGCGTACAGATGTTCAGAAACCAATAAATGTCTATCAATAAAATTAATATCCCACGTCACAGGAAGGATTACAGTTGTAGCCTGTAGGCAGTAAAATCACCCATCTACTCTCTTATTGGCAATGACTTTTTTTCCTGCAGAAAAGCAAATTTTAATGGAAAAAATTTACTTAATCCTGTTCTCCAATTAATTCTAGTTATTTAGATTTACAATCTACTAGGGAAATATTCAAAGCCCTGATGCCAGAGTAAATGTTTGCAGGCTTAAATACCCTCACTGCTCAATGTGCTAAGCATGGGCAAAATTAGTAGTTTTTCAATGGTATATGATGAAGTTTCCATGTGAGAGAAATATACATTCAATAACAATACAACAACAATAAACATTTATGAACCATTAAGATGATGGCTTATTGTATCTCCTTGCAGGTACACATCTTTAGGTAGTATGAACAATACTCACCCTAACCCCCTACTACAGTATGTAGATGGCCGAGGGGTTCTTATATTCTTATATACAAACCAGCATATCAGGAACAGTCCAAAGAGAGGGATGGCAGGAATACATGATTGACTGTGATATGGAGCATTCTATATTTGTTCATTGTGTCGTATCTTTTACTTGTCACGTATACATAGATGTGATATCCATATGTACTTTTGACCAAGAAAAAAAATTGTCAGTTTGTTTGGATTTTCTATCCTTTAGATTAGATATTAAAAACTGAGGTGTAATGTTAGGATAGTTGCTGTCTTTGGACCAAGTAAAGACTAGAAGCTAATGCCTGGGACATCTTTGTATAATTAAGGATCCTGCAGCCCTTTTCACAAAGACTCGTACGATAAAAATCATTCGTAGTCGCAAGTGTATGAAATTTTGTTAATGTTTATTTCACAAATTTTAAACGTAAATAAAGTAATATAGTCACAATCTGATTTACACTATTCATGTAAATCAAATTTCATCATAATTTGCAAATTTTTCCCGCAACATAAACAAAATATGATCAATTGAACTATTGCTAACTTACATTAAGAGTGATTTTAATCGTAAGATTTTTTGTGAAAATGGCCCCTGAAGTGGGACTTTCAAAAACAACTACAAGAACACCCTTTGCATTTATTTTTTTTTAAAAATATAAATTATAAAAATAAAGCAACTGATATGCAAGTTAGAACATGCGAGTAAATAGAGGTATGAATGTACTCTTAGCCTTTGATTAAATAGAGATATCAAAACAGAAAACATGTATGTTTGTGTAAGAGGATGAGTGAAAACTGGTATATTGATATCAAATATATATTAATGATGAAATAAACATACTCGTATTTGTATCTGAGATATATTGTATTTGTATCGTAGAGTATCTATAGCTGATGGTATATAGATTGGGCTTTGTAACCATAAAGTTCAATATTTTATGGAGTCCCTCTTGGACACCCCTTTTAAGTATTCCGTGGAAGGAGGAGTACTGATTAGAAAACCACAGAGTCTGTAATAATTTCTAGTTATTTTAACACATTTATTTGTTAAATATTTATTTATTTACTTAATATAGTTGTTTAAAAATTCAGTTTTCTAATGGAGCTTCTATGGCCAAATGGTTGAAACATTACGCTTTAAAGCACTGTCCTTCATCTCTAGTCAGCCTGTGTTAAATCCCCATTGAAACCTTACATGTAGATGATTATGTGAGAATCGTTTGCCAGTTTCTTTGCGGACGGTCGATGCTATCTGCCAGTAGACATTAGGAACCGGGATCTCTCCTCCATAAATAAAACTTGTCGTTAAAATATTTAAAAAGTATTTTTAAGTTTTCCAATTCAGTAAATAATTTTCCACATTGATTTTTTATATACAAAGGAAGAAAAGAAGATAAATAAGATGTAATGTGTCCGAACTAACGAGACATCAGTGAATTTATTTTGAAAGTTTTAAGTAAGGATTGTTTTGCATTTCTCTTGTTTCATTAGGGCATGAATGCAACGGAGCGTAGAAAAAAATTCTGTGAAGCACGAAGTGCTTCTCAAAGAATTTATTCTACGATCCGTTGCATTCATGCCCTAATGAAACAAGAGCAATGCAAAACAATCCTTATACGTGTATTTACATACTTTCTCATTTTCTGTTAAACTGCTGTACGCTGTGACCTCCTATTCATCAGATTATTTCCCTTAGCGGGGGAGCGGTTCGTATTGATGTAACCGCTCAGTAGCAATCGGGTGAGAGAAGTAGTTCCTTTTTTCTGTCCTTATATATTGAAAAATATTGAGATTTTCTTTCTTTTCTCCACACAATTTTGGTGAAAACTATTGCTTTGAAAAATCTGAATTACCTGTTATCCGGTCTGTTTGTCATTTCTAATATTCCACCCGTGTGGTTCCACCACCGGTCGCGGAGCGTTAACTGGGTCAGATGTAAAGTGCAAATGGTGGTGACATCGTGGGAAACACGACTGGCCTAGGGGTCAACCGATTTTGATATTAACTTGTGAATTCTGATACTTTATCAAAGGAATATACAACCAATAGTTTGAAATAACTGAACATAAAGAAGGCAAGCATATCTAATTCTTGACAATTGAAAATAACCACTGTAAGACTATTTGTAATGTTTGTTTCGATCAGCTGATCAGTCTGTTGACTTGAGATTCGTACAATGCCGGTGCTGTAGGCTAGTATGTAGTTTCTATGTCAACAAACTCGAGCTCCTCACTAAAAATTGGCTGTAGTATTATCAGCTTCAGCGATGTCATCATTGAAAAACAACTCTTCGGTTGTGGGCATCTTAAATTTCTACGCATAACATCAACATGATGAGAAAATCGCAGATCTTAACTGTGACGTAGCCAGCAGACGAACACAATCAGAACAAAATGACGGAGCCTACACTGACTGGCAGTCACTGTCAACGTTTTTTTTTTATCTTGTAATGATATATTATGCTCGTTAATAACAAACAAATAAATTTATAATTTGTATTTATTAATGTTGAAATTTCAGAGGTTTGTATTTACAACACCATTAGATTCTAAGATTAAAAGAAAGGTTTTCCCCGATATTTGTGCATTCATCCGTCAACTTGAAGTAAAGCGATTTTCTTTGGTAAAGCTCACGCGCCTCACTGTATTCATTATATGGTAAACATTCACGTTCAATATAGTTGCAATGAAGGAAATTGCAGTCTGTATGTAAATATAATATGTACAACACACAATAGTTTACACGTTTGCATAGGCTTTTTAAGCAACAAAAGTAAAACAGGGCAGTATCCCAGGTGAAAATTTTGACACTAACTATATTAAAGGTATTGAACCTAACCATCACACCATAACGGTGCAGATATAACATGGTGTAAATGCTGGTCATTTTACTAGAATTGTTTCCTCTTGCGAAAGCATGTAGTCATTGTGTACATATCGTGGTACTATAATCATTTTACATGTAACGGTAGAGAACAATTTTGTTTTGTTATCCTTATATTGTCACTAGATTTACAGAAACATAAGTGTAGTTGCCGTCTTCATTAGATGATGGTTAAAGAGTTTGAGCTGCATTTAACACAAATATGTGACATTCGGCATAAGACGTAATCTGCAATCAAGGAAATCTGCTGTTTATTATATTACATGTATATGTAATTTGGGTCATATACGTTATAGTGCACCACTGGTGATCAATATTTCATCGTGACAGAACAGTTACAGCATAGAGTACATCATGGTCTTCTTGTCGTGATATGCTGATACAAGAAATCTATTGCTGTTTTCCTCAAACACAACGCACGTTGGATTCTTTATGACAACAGGTAAAATTCTGATCAATTTCCCGTTACTAGTCAGCTGGTGGATGTTATGTGAAGTATTCCCCACGACGTATATGTTGCCCTCACAGTCAGCTGTGATCTTCAATGGAAGTCTCAGTTTATAAGATGTATATCTGGATATTTCTTTACCTTGCTTATCGGTAATCAGAACACAGTGCTTACGGAAGTCTGATAGATAGATTTTGTCGTTATATGTAGTTACGTAGCGCAGTTTCTCACTATCATCTATTTTCATAGTGTTTAGCACATTCCTTGTAAGTCCAGTACATTCAGCTGTGTAGGATACGTAACCAGAAGAGTCTGATCCATACGACAAATCCCTCTACACTCCCCGTCAAGTGTCACAGTCTTATGTACAGCCAGTGTAGACTGATCAATGTTTATATACACGAGCTGATTCTTAGATGGTAACGTAACCACTGCTTGTTGTGGGCTGACAAGTGCCACATCCCAGGGTGCACCTGGTAACGATAATGATGACAGGCACTTCCCATTTACATCTATTAATGTGACCTTTTTATCATCCCAGAAATGAACCAGAAGAACACAACTGTTGGGTAGAAACGCTGCACTAGAAACCCGCGTATCAGGCAAAGTTAATGTGAGACTAGGTGTAGACGAATGGAAATTATATCTGGGAG
>JACSZP010004216.1:6258-16610 GCA_016161895.1 Pinna nobilis | reverse complement strand
GTAAACTTACTTTTATTTTAAATGCACTAAAAAATGTGATTTTAGAGAAACTCCGAGGAACTGATATTCACTACTTCATCAATTAAATTTATTAATAATGTTTGATAGCATATGTAAACGTAAATACAAAGCAACGCTTAAAATCTTGCTTAATTGTCATGCTTTTGTATATGTAACTGTAGATTAGTTCATATTTAGATGATCATGGGATAAGTAATCTTTATAATACTGATTAACCTGAAATTGAAGATGCCTATTTTGAGACACTCAAATTAAGATATAAATATTTCCAAAGTTGGAGCGGGGCCACTTTTTTCCCTTTGAAGTCTCCCAAATTTTGACAAACCTGATTTTAGGAAGACTAGAGTGCAGGATGGAAATACCTTTCACTTTTGGAAATCCATCAATTGTACACTGCAAATGCAGGTCATCTCCGTTCATTACATCAATGGTACCCGGAAGAGGTTTGGTAAATTTGGGTGGTGTAGTGTAAATTTCTGCTGTATCAAGAGCAAGGTACTTGTCGCGAATTAACTGAGATTTTCGCGGAGGCTTTGGTTTGGGCGGGGTTCCATCAATATCATCCTTCTTTTTCTGATCTCTCTTTATCTTTATCTCGCCATCCTCAAAATAAATGCAACTGGTATCTACCCATTGATGTAAATCAGCTAGTGAATCTGAAAGCAGAATTCATAGAATCATTTTACGATGAATGGAATCTAAGTATATTTAATAAGATATATGTTTCATTCAGAAGCAGCATTAAAAGTGAAAGCTACGTCATTAAAAGTGTGAGCCGCCAAAACGGAGAGAAAAAACAAAAGAAAAAACAAACAAAAGAAAACGAAAGGACAGTGTAACCGAATGCGTGGTTCTCTTGACAGATGCAGTTAAATCACGGCAAAATATAAATCACAAAGATTTCCACCAAAGATTCGTAACAAGTGTGCGTCGTCTTTCACTATATGTGAACCAGTTCGTCAATTTATGTGAAGAAAGTATGATATGTGCCTGTGTACAGAGTAAACGTTCTCAACCTCTAGTTAAAAACTGCTTCCGCCATATATATACAGCAATGTGATTCATGAAATTGGCGTACAAATCACTTAATTAACGAAGGACAACCACACTAAAGAGGAAACAATCGTCCAGGTTACTTGAATCAGCCGTTAGCAGGTCGTGATTCACTGCAGAATTCAGGTACATGTGCATGTATGTGTAATGCTTATTGCTTAAATGATCTTTTTTTCTAATTCTGATAAGAAAACTACAGTATAAACATCGAGACGATTAACAACAATACATGCGTCCATTTTGTAACAATTACCTAAAACAGTGAGCTTGGCCGAACTTTCACATCTACCAGCAAAGCTATGTGCCAGACATTTATAGAGACCCGTATCGGAAAACTCAGCGTCATAAATCATCAACATAGCAGCGCCTTTGCGACCACGATGAAATGTAACCCTTTCACTTTCTTGAAGCTCTTGTCCGTCTTTAAACCTACGGAAAAAGGCAAAAAAAAACTTAACAGAAGATAACAAGCCTTTCAAGCCTTAAAGATCATCTGGCCTGACAATTGCTAAAATGAACATTTATCAATCCGTTTAGTTTACACTTAAAAATATATATAGATAACGTCACCAAAATATATTCGCTTTGCATGTTCGTCATCACTATTAATTATACCTTTTACAGTATTCCCCAACGTCCATAATAAAGGAGAAACGTGTAACGATGAATTGTAAGGTGGTTCCAATTCCAATAATCCAAGTTCAAGAAAACATTTAAAGATAAAATTTAAAACCACAACACGAAGCTTAAATGATGAAGAACGAGTACCCACTTGTGTTGAATTCTGATATATCAAAATTCCGCTTAATTCGAAATGAATTCACTTCCTCTGGCTAAATTATTTATTGGGGTTCGTACGTGTTACTCCATTTTTAGTTTTAAGTGGTACATGTTTATTTGAATTGATGTTTTTTCTTTTAGTTTTCGCGTTGGTATTGTCTATCGTTGGTCATTGAATTTGGAATGCCCTCTTGGTACCTTCTACTTCCGCCTTTTTAAACCAATAATTTTAAAAACCCTATTGCTCTATTGATTTGAAAGAAATATATATTCCCCTTCGGTTCGACTGTACTTAGTTAAGTTATCCAGAATCTAGCTTTCGTTGACGATGTTAACTTTAACTGTGAATCGGACATCTGTGATTTTCTGTCATATTACTCTCCCTTTTTTTATTTCACTTTTCTCTACCTACCACTGCACAGCTGGCTTTGGGTGACCAGTAACCATACACGACATAGCTGCTGTCTGGCCACACTTAACGTGGATGTGATGGATTCTCTCAATAAATGAGGGCTTCTTGTACTCCGTGTGGGGATCGTATATAGCTGAAAGCGAAGGCAAAACAAACATTATAAACGACGAACATATATAATTAGGGTTTGTAAAAAATTAAGTATTAAATAATGATACATTTGAAAACGGTATGAAGACCAAGATGTAAAATTCACATATCGTCCGGTGACCTGTTTCGTTGAGGAATTTTAATCGGTGACCCTGAATGAATTCTCGTGTCACGCAAACTGGAAACCAGACAACAACTTTGTTTCTAGTGCTGCCAAAGGAAGCATCGTAGGAGCTTTACAACTATATTTTGTGAAAATGAAAGTGAGGAAGGTAAGTTTTATTTGTTGAATACTTTTCGCACTCTTACCCTTTCACTCAACGAAACCAGCAAATCGAGGCTAACTCTAGCAATTGATAATGAAATTAAATCATTATCATCTTTACCGTAATGCTGTTAAGCTGTAAGCAATAAACAAATCAAAACAATGTGCCTCTGGGATATCTGAGTGTAATAATCAAACTTATTCCTGACAAATCTGTTGGATTATTTAAAGGAACAGTGAAGTGTATTTCAAAGCACCGATTTATATTGTACTACAGTTATCTCCCCTTGTAAGTTTGATACGAGTTGGTGCCCTTTGCTGCTTTTGTTTAAGGGCGCTTTGTGACCCACATCCTCTTTTGAACGGCCTTGTTGAGAATGTAATATGATGTATGATGTTATGTATACAATAATGGATTGTGTTTGTGAAAAATTGTGTTGTTGGGCAAGCCATTACAAACTCTTTGTTAAACCGACTGCCTTTTAAATATTAAGTAAAGCCGTTGCACTGAATGTCATTCTGTTTCATTTTTTTTCTTTCGATATTTTATTTGTGATATATTACGTGTAAATAATGTAACTTAACTTACGTTCAATTTGTACGTAGCACCGTGACCAAATCCTGCCCTGCTCATTCCTCACCTCTACCTTGTATTCACCTGTATCGTCAAGCTCAGCAATGGGGATTTCTAAACTCAAACAGCCGCCGTTACTCTGATTGAGAATAAAACAATATTGAAATCATTACTTGTAGAACATTTTTGTAAAATATAGAGGTAAACGGTTACATGTACTATGAGTCCTAAATTAATGTGCTGAACATTCATTTAGATTGTGCTTAGGAATGGTCGTTCATCTTCGCATTTCCCTGTTTTTCTTCGTTTACACGATCAAGATATAGGACTCAAGTCGAGTGTGACCGGTCAACAGGGGATGCTTCCTCCTCTTAGGCACCTGATCCCACCTCTCAGTCTCCAGTGGTCAGTTTTTGCACAACTCCTTATTTTTTTTTCTTTTTGGAATTATGAGCTCGGTCATTGTTCGATACATTTTACCTTTTCATATGGATGTGTTTTATATCTTTGATATCATTTTCCAGATTTAAATAATAATGTGTTACAATTAAATCGTCACCAATTCCATTGCTATAATTTATCAAAATTCATACTTGATTACTACAGTACTTGTTTATCAAAATGACTTTATATCAATTTGTTGTTGTTGCTGCTGCTGCAGGTGTATTTTACGTCAATATTAATGACATTGCAGTCATATTGTAGTGACAGCAATCGAATGTAGGATTCATATGTTTATCCATGTTGAGAGCATCATTCTATACATCAGACTTACCCTGATGTAGTATCTATAATCCTCTTCCCTTGACAGGCGTTGGCCATCCTTGTACCACATGGCATAGAAGGGTTGTATTCCGGCCACGTAACACGTCAGGTACACCCTGTTTCCGTTGACCACGCATTTACTTTTCAGTTCCTCCCGAAAATAAAACATCTGATCCTTGTCCCATTTGACGTTCATTTTTAGAATGGCGTACTTCTCGTGAGCGTACAGCGTTTTCAGATCCGTACTACTCTCGTAATCATTTCCCTCAAAAGACGTATCGGAGTATCGGCGCTGACGTCGTTTGGAAGATACATGTATGTCGTCTGTTCTAAAGGTGCGTTTGAAGTCGCTCAACTCACTTTTGGAAAGACTAGAAGAATATTGGTCCCATAAACTCTTACCTGTAACAGACAAAATAATGAAAGAAATTGTGAATTTATTTTGCCAGTCCTTTTTATACAATATGCATGGTGCACAGTGTACCTTCAATTTTAAGCATTTTTTCTGATAATGATAACGCTGTGATGTGATGTTTATTTCTCCAAATTGACATACCATTTCCAATTGAAGTTATATCTTGAAAAGAGAAGTTATATGATGACATAATTTATCGCAGATGATCGTAAAATGATACCTTCATTTTGCATGATATACTATAAAATACGTTATTCGTGGTTGCTTTTGTCAACTATCGTCAAATGACGCATACCTCAATTTAGACATACGCAAAGATTGGAATTTTTCCAAATAACATCGGGGACTTACTAGTATGTAGGTATGTAAAGGTCAAACTCTACAAAACACATTATATACATCTACCCCTTTTTAATCCAAAGTCCTTAATTAGATCGGCATCTAAAAGCATTCAAACAAACCAAAGAGTCAAAGCATTATCACTTGTTTTAATTAGGCACCTTTGACGTAATTTTTGGACTTTGAGTTCAGATGAGATCTACTGCTGGTCACCGTCAGCTTGGCCTCCGTGGTGGCACGACCATATGGACTTCTGGCCTCACACTTGTACACGCCACTGTCCCGCTCCTTGTTAACAAGGAAGATCTCCAAGCATGCAGTGCCATCTCGCTGTTGGGATATAAATAAATGGCTGCCGCCCGTTATAGGCTCTCTGTCCTTGAACCTGAAATCATGAAATTCCAATGAAAACACAAAAAGTCATCCGTGATGATTACGTCATTGCTGAATTATTAGTATTTGTACTATTATTTAGAAGATTCCAGGAATGACTAGAAGACATTCATCTTAGCATTCCTGAAATACGTCCATACTTAAGAATGAAAATAAATTCTAAATCTGAAGTATATCAGATTGACTGAATGGGATATTCAAATTTCAAAAAACTAATACAGTCGAATCTTGAAAATCCGAACGTCTTTCTCTGGTTTCTCAAAGTAAAGCTACGGTTCCGATTTTATTCCTTAATAATTTGAGTAAATTTATCTAATTCTCGATCATTCGAATGACGATCTTACGAAATGTTTGATCTCTCAAATAACTATCATAGTCCAAAGTTTAAAATACCTGTAAAATACCATCTAAATCTGTCGAAGTTTGAATTTTCGGCAGACATAGTGACGGCACAGTTGTGTTTTTAGAATATTTACTCAAATGATGAGTGATGAGAACAATGTCCGAGAAAAGAGGTGAAAAGGGAGGTTATTGTTTACAAAATATCGTTCAGTTGGAGATAAATGGTTTTTCTGATTCAACTGGACTTATTTTATAAAATTAATTCTTTATCGAGTTGATAAAACGGATACATGATATGTCAATTGTACATGCGCGAAATTGCTTACCACGTGACTCGTGGCATAGGGTTGCCATCAGCAACACAAGTGAATTTGACACTTTTCCCTTCCTCTTTCGATTGACTGTATAACGATACACGAAATCGTGGCTCCTCTCGATTTCTTTTGGGATCTACAATTAGACTTTTTTCTTCTTCTTCTTCCTTTTGCTTTTTGAATGATACCCGAAAATTAGAATTCTTCTTTTGTGTTTCAGAATCTACAAAATACGAATCACACAACAGATTTACGTTTTATTATCCCATATAAGTTTGTTTCTTTTTAATGAGGCAATTACAAGCATAAAACCTTGGCCTTTTGTGATGTTTTGGGGAAACAAATCTTGTATATTCCGTATCCAAAATCAATCAAGCGGAAAGGCACAAAGCAAGGAAAACCAAAGAAAATCTTCACAAGAATGAAAGTGAACTTCGAGAAAGAACATTTATTTAAACATGCCATTTCTACACTTAAAATCTATTGAAATCAGTTCAAGAAAGAAAAATAGATCTGAACCGGAATAATGTATCCGATTTTTATTATTGATATAATGACCAACATGATTTTATCATCACAATTTTATATATATTATTGATTTAGTTAGAAAATGCACTATAATATTACTGAAAAATACTTTCAATTATCACATAAAAGAAGGTAAAAGAGGAAGTAATTTTGTTCAAACTGAAATTGATTAATAATAGAATTATTTAAAATATAGTGATACTTTCTCACAGAATAAGTGTCATCACAATGTAAAAGGTAATGCTAAATGTAAATGTAAATTGTTTTTCGCACAGTGGAATAAATACAGAATGCATAAAAATTCGTGTAGGTAAGATATCAAGACACCTTAATGACATGTGTCACGTGTGTCAGCTAAAGTAGTCAACGGGACACATCATGATCGAACAATTTTAAATCAGTACACGAGATAGTTATTGAAATGCATTTTAGTTTACAAATATAGCACTTTTATCCAAGTGTCTTTATTAAGAACATTTACATAACTTGATCATGCAGATTAAATTCATTATTTTTTTCACTGAAAAATAGATTTAAATAAGGACCTTACGATACATTGTAATAAAAAACAAACATTCAATATTTCCTGATTTTGGTATTTATGGATAGTACTTCAGTTCAGACATAATTTGTAAACCTTTAGAATAACTAAATGTGAACATAAAGTCACAACCGGATAATATATCATCATACCTGACAGCAACTGAATGTGTCATCTAGATCACTCAGAACATTACTTAAAGAAAAGACACAATCAACATTTATATCGAGAATAATTATCGAATAAATCAAGTACCTTACATTCCGCATATCTGGCAGCAAAAAATGATTTTATTGCAATATTTCTAGATAAGAAGAACGCTTCAATAGCAGAATGGAAGTTCGATTTCATTATGGTGTTTCATTTTGCAGCAGATTTCAAATAATGTTATCATTGACTTTTATGTTTATTACATTAATCTACCGTCATCACAGCGAAACCATCGAGGTAGATGTATATATAGAATTGAGGCGGAAGTGTTGGGCGCTTGGCAGACACAAATTACGTCATTACAAGATGGCGGAAACATAATTCAACATTACGTAATAAACAGGAAGTAGTAAATTGAATAGTATCTGATAGGAGACCATTTTATGCGCCATTTTTAGAGAAAAAAATATTGCCATTTCATTAAATAAGTGACACGTTTAACATAATCTTAGATTGCGTAAATAAGTAATAATTTTAGCTTATTTTGAGCTTTTAATTTACATTCTTCTGAAAAATATCTATTTCTACTGAGTAAATTATGGTTTTCAATTAAAAATTGGAAATGATAGATAAATGTAATGTGATTTCCAAGATTATTTATTTCCCTAACGTCCATATTTTGTCTTCTATAACTCTTTATGAGGTCAATTTTCATTCAAGTGTCATCTTTATGGTTTATTTTGTTTATCCTTATCACCTTGCCTCATCTGAATCTTTATCCCTGTCATATGTGACACAAATTGCTTAAATCAGATTCGATTTAATTAGACTTACCTAAAACGGTTAGGTTGCACGTGGCAGACGAGGCGCCATATTTATCTACAACCTCACATTTCCACTTCCCTGAGTCTTTGAGGTCTGCATCATGGATCCTCAGTTTATACGTCATCATCTCCTCGTCGTCGGATGATGACGACAACCTCCCGTTAACCTCTGTCGTCTGCTTGTCCTTCTTTTCATCCTCTGTGTTGGTAAATGGAAATTAATACTCAAATAATGAAAACAGTATATATGTAAGCAATATTTATCACGTTCCTACATTTTGATTCATCGGGGGTTTTACCAAAAAGCAGGAACAAAATAAGTAAAAAGAAACCATGAAAAGGCCAAGGTAACGAACAGTGATCGATCCCATAAATGCTGCAAATTAAAGAGTTGGGCAAACGCCAATCCCTGGATACACCAGATTTTTAGAGATATTTTTTATTATTAATTTACTATTCTTTTTCACAGATGGACACAAATCCCGTTTTTCTACAAGTGAAAAAGAAAACATGGACATAATCATTAAAAAATGATTCATTATTTTACCTTAATGCACTTAATGGATGGTTTGTGTGGCCGGTCGACAGAGGAAGCTTACCCCTTCATGACACCTGTTCCTACCTCTTGATTACCAGAGGTCCGTGTTTGTCCAATATTCACCAAATTTGTATATTGCCTACTGATTCTTTTGGCGATTGATACTTTGGTATTATTTATATTTTATATAATTATATTATGTATTCCACTACTTTACTGTGGTAATATTCAGAGAAACACGTTATAGAGTTACAGAATTATATGAAACTCAGATTTGTGACATGACTAGTGTCATCTTTTTTTCCTCTATATTCCTCATGTAAGATGATACTTAAAGACTTAAAATTCTTATTCAATTTAAAATTTGATCTGATTTATATATAGTTTGAGAAGTCTATTGTATGCACTTAAGATTACAATAGTAGCGGGCTATTGAATACATTGTGCTTGTATACATGTACATGTATATACATTTGTAACCCGAAAGATAGGGAAAGAGAACACATATAAATTGCTGTCTGTGGGTAAACATTAAGAACACAGAAATGTTATGTTACCTCACAGTATATGCATGTACAATTAACGGCATGGGTTCATTTTATAAGCGCATTATCAGCATCATTTATCACTTGACCCTAAACCTGCACAAAATTTGCCGCAGATTCTGAGGTTCACTGTTTCCAAAAATAACATCACATCGTTGTATTACTTCTGTAGTGATCGAGTTAAGTAGTCACTGTTATTACTTTGTATATAATATTTGATGGAACAACCCAGACTACAGAAACAATACATTACTTGGGTAATAATGAACTGAGTCGATATGAAGTTTTGTTGTAGAACTGAAAATAAGTTAATCGACTCACTTTTTGACCTTCGGGTCTTTATGCAATGCCAAAAGGCTTTGTGATGAATTTATTTATCAAGTGAATTATCATGTGTAGAATTTGTGAGCATATTTTGAGAACTAATGTTTTTTAAAACGACGACATGAGAATATAAGTAAATTCAGGTGTCCCGGGAAAAGAAATATGCTAAAGGGTTGTCATTATGTTACTGGGAGTTAGCTCATAAAAAATATTTCGAGTTACCATAACCACAAATTTAACCATGAGATAACTATAGTTAGATTTAGCTATGAAATGGGTGAAGTAGAAGATACCAAAGGGCATTCTAAATAGTATAAGTCAACGACAGACAAAATCGTGACTATAACAAAAAGGAGACAAAATTACAAACAGAAATACACTTATAACTTAAAATAGAGTAACACAAACCCTACTAAAAACCGGGGGGGGGGAGTTCAGGTGCTGCGGAAGGGTAAGCAACACCTGCTCCACGTGGGCACCCGTCGTGTCACACATTTTCGAATACAAGAACCTTCACAATCGGTGAAGGTCATAAACGAGAAATTGGGATCTTTTGTGCAACTCGTTATTGAAGAGAGAAAAGTAATTAAAATATAGTTAGCAAAACATTTATATCAGAGATTAGTATGAGAGTCACTGAAATCCTGAAAAAGAAGTAAGAAACAGGGCTAAAACTTATCACGTCCATGGTTTACTAGCGTATGATCTAATTTGTAACTGTTTCCTATATTGTAATGTGAGAATTATCAAGAACAACAAAGACATTTTTTAATATATTTTGAGACATATATCCGCTGATTTTAATTTTTATAAATTTGAATATCATCATACGTGGCATATATAATCAAACAGGTTATATACAATGTATGCTGAAAATATAGGACCTTAACAAGGACCAAACTAAGCAATGAAACTAAATTAGAACAGTTCTAATCAACAAGTTCTGAACTCTCAGCCAATGCAACTATTCCCTCTAGGACAAAAAGAAAGAAAACTATTTTCTGACTCCAGTAGAATATCATAGGACTGTAATTGGGATAGATCTTTTTGTGGAGAGAGAGAGAGAGAGAGAGAGAGAG
>JACSZP010004207.1:0-10531 GCA_016161895.1 Pinna nobilis | reverse complement strand
GTAAAAGCCATGTTACATTAGGCATCGGTATGTTAATAAAATGAGTGAAATAGAAGATACCAAGGGACATTCCAAACAGAATAAGTCAATGACAGACAAATTCGTGGCCAAAACAAAAAGGAGACAAAACTACAAACAGAAATACACAAATACACTTATAACTAAAACTAGTATAACACGAACCCCACTAAAAATCGGGGATGAGTTCAGGTGCTGCGGAAGGGTAAGCAACTCCCGCTCACGCATGACATCCGTCGTGTCACACATTTTCGAATAAAAGAATCTTAATGGTCAAATGCCAAATTGTGTATATTTTCGGAAGCATGCGGTAACATATCTATGTGAATGAAAGATTGTGAGCCGGACGTTAAACAACAATAACTAAGGACTAGGTTCTCATTTTCACCATTCATTACAGTACAATATAAGGAATAAAATGATGATGGCTATTTTCTTTTCAACATTAAAATCTGAAACTGTCTTGAATAAAAGCGTCATCTTTTCAAAATTAATGATTTTTTTATAGCTGTCTTATTACAATTTTTACAGAAAATGTTAAAAAGTGACGAATAGAATTCAGTTTAGGATTTTGTTACCGAAATGAGAAAATAGTTTATGTCACAGGCACGGAACCGCCATTTAAAAATTAAATCCCGTGATTATTTGCTAAGCATGCCCATACATAATTTATGATTGCTAACATGTAATAGTCTAAACACATCACGGACGTCCGTTAAAAACCCTTAACTAAGTTTAGATTGACCCAAAATTTAATTCAAAATTTCAAAACACCAGGAGAGCAACATTAAACTTACTGATGAGAAAATGATAGAATAGGTATTGAACAACAAACGCCTACCCTACAAGCAGATGAGTTTCAAGGATATATGCATATTTGGGACAAGAATATGCAATTATGGTGTAACTGTATGTAGGGTAGCAGTTGCGATCAACTATGGTTAGTTTAATCTAAATCTAATTCGGCTATCCTTGTGCTTTTGGAGACGTCGATGTATGCCGGTGAAAGGCGACACATTCGAACCTTGATCGACACTTTGCAGCTAACACATATGGTCATTGAGTAGTGATCGAGGGTTCTTGGAAATGCCAACACCTACTGTGGCAAGGGACCTCAGGTTTGACTGTCACAAGTCCAGAGCGCGGATTTGAACCATATAACCTCACGATCAGAAAGCAGATACACTAATCAAGTGCCACAACGGCTCTAATGCTTACAGTAAATCTATACTTGAATTTTGGTATACCCGACAACACGTGTTACTTACACTTCCTGAGTTTCATTACATCAAGAGTCATCGACACTTTGGCAGAGGAACTACACCACAATGCAAGGTATAGTTCCGCTCGCGAGAAGAGAATCATGACGTGCATGCAGCTAATGCTAACTGATCATGCCAATAGATGAAATAATTACTTTATCGGCGTAGAAGAGATAATTCACTTAAAGCGGCTGCCCAATGACGAAAATAACAACACATCATAATAAGAGAATAGGATAATATTCTTTATGCCTTTTACAAAGACGTATCGAGTGGCGACATCGGATTTTGTATGAAGCTCGGTCGATAAAATACATGCATGTTTTGATACAAGAAATATTTCATTACTAACACGCCATTGATGCGCAGATTTAAGGATTCCTATTTTGTTCGCTGAAATTAATTAACTTCGAGAGGGGAAACTTGTATTTTTTGTCTAGGTATTTGTTTTTTATATCTTTCGATAACGTTCAGTAAGGCAAACATTTTAACATACACACCTGCTTGAAACCCAGGTCCCGTGTCAATGTACAAAGTCGGGCCTTTTTAGAAACCCTCACTGGTCAATACCCAACCCTCAAGTATCATAAGCCAAAACTTTAACTCATTCGCCGGTATTCGATTGCGTTCCCTTGTGGGTGAAAGGTTATTGAGCACGACGTTGCATAAAATCACAACAACAAAAACGACTGTATAGATGTACCGTGCCACAGTAGGTATAGGCATGTTAAAGAACCCTCCCTGTTCTTCGGCCTGAATTGCCGAGAATAGCCAAACTTTGTCGCACTTTTCGGTATACGTGCGCAGTGACGTCTCCGTACAAATGAAGGATTCTTGAGTGGGACGTTAAACAGCAATACACGACCAACCGACGGAAAGAGTTCAAATTGCATGGTGTAAAATCAGTCTAAAAAATTACTCTCCATGAAATGTTTTTATTTTTCAATTCCAACTGCTTTACGGTCGTTTTCGGTCTTTGAATTATAAAACCTCAGCATAATTATTTTGTGTATCTTAAATCACGTGGTTTTCTGATAGTTTTACACCCCCTTTTAAATTCAAACCATCAAGGGATATCAACCAATATATGAAATTTATCTTTCAATATAAATTACCTTTTATTTCTTAGGGTCCTTGGAAAGTGTCATTTTCAATTACCTTGACTTGTCGTACAACATCTTGTTTTGAGCAAAATAGACCACCCAGTGCTTGATCTACACTGTGCATATGTACATGTACAAGAGTGTAGACATACTGAAATTCGCTTTGACGTAAAGTGAAAATTATTTTTATATCATACTTGAAATATATCTTTTTACGAATGGCATATGGTCAATGTTGCTTTTTACTCTAAATCCCAAATGTCTGTGAAAAGTTATCTTTGTTAAAAATGTGTCTTCTTATACTTATCATTTTCCCTGCGTATTGAACTCATGATGCGCGCATAAAGAAATTTGAAAATAAAAATAAACCAACGGCGTCCCTATCAACATGTGGAACATTTGAAAATTTTACAAACAAGGAGTATCAGGCATATATAAGTCATTGTTGCTCATCATAAAATGTTATCTAACGAGTAAGAAAAGAGAACACCTGTGGCTACATGTTTATATCACATTGGACTATTTTTATTTCTAACATAACACTCGCTCAACGCTTACGCGTGACGCACTATCTATTACCGTTATGACGTAAGATTTATTATCTTTAATATGCCACATAATTATTTGTTATTACGTTTAAAAAATTCCAGGATTTTTTGGAATTTCAGACTATTTTTAATACAGTTGAAGAATATTATGCTCAGTAAATCTGTCCACCCACGATTCACTTTGTATCATCTTATATATAGAGGCGGTCCCAGTAATTTTGAATGATGGTCAAATATGAGAGAGAGAGAGAGATCAGTGTGCATGCGTCACCTCTTTATTCGTTTGTGTCCATGCAAAAATAATGTGGGAATTGGACACCCACGGCGTTAACACAAGTCATTTGAATCCGCCCACCATTGATGTACGTCACCATCATCATTAAGGCTTGAATACACCAACACATTTATTGTTTGTTGTCGATTATGACTTACATGCTTACCTGTACAGACATCGTACACCCAGGTAAAAAGTTGTTCTCAGATAACATTGTGTCACCTACAATAAATAATAAAACACATCGATCGTAGGCACAATCAGAAACAAAACAGTAGTAAATGTGTAATTTCATCTTTGTTAACGTGTAAATAAATGGCCTGATACTTCAATTTTAATACCTCAAATTTCATTCGAATGTTGCATTCAGGTCATGCGAAATTTGCATAATTGTTGTATTTTATTATCTCAATGTAGGCTTATCTTAATGTGAATATGTGTAACAACAGTTCACTCAAAATTTGTTCCGGGGTTGTCTTCTCTACATGAATGTCAAATTTTAATCTTTCTAAATGACGTTTTGAGATATAATGCATCTCATATTAACAAATTAAACATTTGCCGTGAACGGGAAACTTCAAAACTCTAGATTTAACATTTATAGCCAACTGGTAGGCGACAACGTTCCTCTTTCAAAAGGTTCAAGGAAGGGACAGATAGCGGAAGTGTTATTTAACAAGTATTTTGAAAATGTTACACGAAGAATAAATTATATTGTATAATGTAAATTATATTACGTAAAACATCAAATGAAATGTTAAGTAATTTTTTTTTCAACATACACTTATTCTTTATGGACTTGCAACAAAAATGCCGGAAGTGGGAAGTGAAAACGAATATACACGTAGTCCTTATCTAATGTGGAAAATGGAATTATTAAAATGGGTGAAGTAGAAGATACCAAGGGGTATTCCAAATTGAATAAGTCAACGACAGATAAAATCATGGCCAAAACAAAAAGGAGACAACATTACTAACAGAAATGCACAAATAAATACACTTATAACTAAAAATAGAGTAACACTAACCCCACTAAAAACCGGGGAGAGTTCAGGTGCTCCGGGAGGGTAAGCAACTCTTGCTCCACGCGCGGCACCCGTCGTGTCACACATTTTCGAATACAAGAATAAGTCAAAATTGGTGATGGTCATAAACGAGAAAATTAACAATGACAGGGCGAGTCGCAAACTTTGTCTGTCTAGGAAGGAGGTTCTGGTGCGTTAATCCAGGCCAGTCATTAAATTATCTCCAGATCGTGAGGTCGTGAGGATTTCCCTGTCCTTCGGATAAGACAGTAAAAATCGAGGTCCCTTGTCACAGTAGGTAACGACACGACTAAGAACTCTCACTTCTTAATGACCAGAGGGTCCCTCTCATCCGGGAGCCGAGGGCCGACCGACCCAGGAAGAAGAGCAGCCGCCGGAACTTGGCCTATGCCACCTGATGCCACAGCCTCGCGAAACAAACGCCATCTTGGTTGCACGTTAAACACAAGGGGAAGCTCCGGGGATACCCGTGTAGTCCTGGCGTGTGACAAGGGCTTTAAGTAGTCACGCTAAATCGAATTGATGACCAAAAGTACTAGTGTCGAGTATATGCCAAATCTGTCGAGGCATTTGATCGGTATTAGTGACGTCTCCATAGAAGTCAGAGATTCTTTAGTAGGGCGTTAAATAACAAAACAACAGAGATATTTGATCAAACGAAAGTGAATCAGGCCTACTACATATGAATAAATAATTTAGCTTTCGACTGCATTTTCTGAGCTTGTTTTGTTATGAACAATCATTTGAGATTTCTGAGAGTTACACACCCACGAGTCACTTGTATGTTACAATACATATGATATACCACAGAAAATTATTGTACTAAAAATTTAATAAGTTTACCTGTTTAAAAAAAACACTATGAAAGTAAGCAGTTTTTTTTTCTCAATTTTTGACTGCATTTACATGGTTCTGAGTTGATTTCACAATTAGGAAGAAATATAAGTTGCTGACAGATCATTTTGGTTTTAAGTCGGAGAATATGTGCTTATCTGATTCGAGTAATTCGATCTTCCGTCTTGAGTGGGATAACCGACATGTGAAAGTAATCAAGGACGAAAGGAAATTTCTTTTTTTTCAACATCAAGAAATGTTTGTGACAAAAACTTCTTGACGTGTAGGTTATGCCTGCACATAAAACACAGACTCCGGTGCCGGAGATTTTAGATGCGGCTGTCTATAAAACTGAAAGTGATATCTGTCAAGTTTGTCGCGAAAATACATTTCTGTATATGCATGTATGCATTCAGTTTAAAGAATGTGTAGTCTCTTCAGATCATTCATTTTCAATTACAATAATGCGATATATACAAAAATGTCACCATGGTAACGCATTCTTTGCGTGATGATCCCGATTACATGTACTATTCTAAGCAATAGAAAAATTGTCCCCTAAAAGCTAAAAGAAGACTAGTTTCGCTGTTACTGGTACAATGTAGTTATACAGTTTAACCTGTCTGTGAAGACCACCCTAGTGTCTGGTCTGATCAGTGAGGTGTTCTCTTAAATCAAGAATAATGATACGTAACTGAATTTTTATGTTTCTTATTGCAAGGTGGTTTCATAAGAGAGGTGGTATTTAAGCAAAGTACGCATCACTACTTGAATCAAATGAATTTTATAGACAAGGTAAAGGAGACTGCACATTTTGCTTCAACAAGTTTTCAGTTTGTATTTATATTAAAGTATCAATTTCATATGTTTAATGTCCCTATGAGGAATCTTTTAGAATACGGACCTTTTAATGTTGTTTAACGTCCTATCCAAGGGACATTACTTTTATGAAGACGTCACCGATGCCAGTAAATTATAAGAGGCGACAAGTTTGGTCTTTGCTTGGTCTTTGAGCAGTTGGAGTTCCTTAATGTGCCGACATCTGCTGTGACATGGGATCTAATTTTTTAAAATGTCTGACCGAAAGGGTATGAAACCATCTGAGTTCGCAGCGCTGATTCCAACCAACCCAAGACCAGGAATCGAACACCCGGACCACGGAACTGTGATGGCTTCCTGGAATGGTAAACTTGGTTTTTTCCCAGGCGTAAGGACGTATTATCGAGAAGCAATCTGACTTATATGGATTATATTTTATCGGATGAGTATGGACACATTACAACAGGCGGATGTTATACAACATGGATACGGGTCCCTACGCGTCCGTGTTTATTTTTCAATAAAACCCCACAAAAAAACACCAAAGCAACAAATTCTTGTATCGATATAATACTGATAATTTGTAGAAGGCCAATTCAGTAAGGAAACGTGTGTGTACTGGCGCTGCACGTGCCGATATCACCTGCTTACTACTCCTATAGTATTTAAGGTATTGTGCATTTGTGATTCTACATTGTCGGGAGTTTGTAATCGTCTGCTAAGCGCGTCTGCATTCAATTAGCATCATAAACACCACCAGCAGGTGATTCGGTGGTGAGTGACGTATAATGAAAGTCGATTGTTCTCTTTTTCACTTGATATTCGGAGAGAAATTAACATATTAGATACATTTTCTGATGGCTGATGAAGATAACACCGATAAATGATACATAGTGATTTCGTGGGTTAATTGGAATTTTCGTATAGCGCGACATGGTTTGAGAAAAAGTTTGTTTTCTTCTCGTGAACCGTTGAACGTCTTAATCACCTGGGAACACACATTAAGTCCCAATTTAATCTGTCGACCCGTTGAAAAGAGTCGAAGTAATCGAGAAGTCTCGAAGCGTTTTGCCTCCATGTCGTGGGTTCGGGTCCGTTCGGTGGAGCCGGTTGCTTTTTTCTGTCGTTTGGACGAGAGTGATACCCATTCCATGCCATTATAAGATTTTGGCACGTTCTAGAACCCTTACTGCTCTTTAGTTATTAATGCCAAGCACAGACCAAGCTTGTAGCGATTCACCGACAATCAGTGACGTATCCATATAAGTGAAAGGTCCTTGGATGGGATGTTACTCAATAACAATTGCACCTTGCTGAAGTAATCATCGACTCGGTCTTTTACCCAAGCCCAAGGGCCAAGTCCCTCGGCAGCCGCAGTGCTAGGAAAAACCGTATCATCTATTCATTTGCCAACTAGGCTGCTCGACGCCCCTCATCGGCATTCGGGAGTCAAGTCAGCTTGTTTATATATTAGCCTAAGCCGCGCAGGAGAAGTCAAGCTACAAGTTCTGTGAAGAGACCAGCCTCCCACCTCTTCTAGATAGTTGACGCCCTATATCATTAAATCGGCCTTCGTAGTGAAGTATTTTCTGGATCACTTTCGGCGTAAACCCTAATCGGGTATTCGTAAAAATGTACTTTCCGAGTGTCGGGTCTTATATATCTATTAAATACTATTTTGCGATGCAAATTCAACATCATTAGTTACAGCCTATATTCAACATGTACAGACAAATTGAAAGGAACACAGTCGCCGGTTTCTCTGTGTCACATAAATGTGCACGACTCCCAGGTCAAATCTTTATTTCTTATTTAGAATTCGTATAAATGCAATTATCGTCAATAGGTTTAAATACAATTAGAAACCAGCAATAAAGACGAAAAAGAGTCTAATGTTGATGTAATAAGATTCTGCAGAAGACGCCGCCTGATAAATAGAAATCTCAAATCCACACTCGGTTACCAAAAAGTGAAAGGATACATGTACTTCATGTTCCAACGTCATCCTCTCTTTCAGGTAATTCTCATATTACTATTTTTAGTCGTGTCTATTTTTATATAACTCGTTATTCTGTATTGTACAGCACAGCACAGAAATAAGTAACCACATGACGTCAATCACTACTCGACATAATCGATATAGATCTACACAATTGACGTCGAAATGAATTACTGGTGAATAGTTACAAACTAAAGTCCGCATTTGTAGCTATTGTTACTATCATTTTCAATTTGCTTTAATGAATTCTCGTTTAAATGCATTTGGTCTTTTAAAGTAATGTGTCTGTTTACCGCTGCGACCTGTAATTGAATTAAACTTCACCAACCGGTGTTAGTAAACTCTTTTGTCCACTTCCTGTAGATTTTGAAGTAGCACATTGTCGTCTCAAATCTCTTTGATGTATATAAATTTACAATTTATGTATGTATGACCGGAGTTTGGATAAAAAAATTAGGTTTTTTAACTGACTTTTCTGTTTACAATACCTCCAATAACCGGGTTATGCCTTTTCATATGTGACGTCACTACAGCTTATCTACGACTCGTTCCATTTTGTTTCATTATAATTGCGTTTCCGGTGAGGGTAAGGGTACTTTCTGTCTTACGTCTTTGGTCGATTATTTTACAGTACATGACATCATAAAGATACAATGAATGGGTCAAATACTGTGGTGACTTTCTCTGTTTGATTCCTTAATCAGTTCAGGGCCGGCGGAACCAGGGGGGGCTTTAGCTCCCCCCCCCCCCCAATAATTTAGACTTCCTGTGTTATATTCAAACATGTGTTATATACGTCTCGGTTATATTGTAGGTCAGCCCCCCAAAGTCAAATTGCTTCCGCCGGTCCTGCAGTTAAACTCGTATATATTTTACATGCTTGTTTTATGTCTCCTGCTTTGGCGAGAGCTGGTCGTAACATGCATGGAATTAAGATCCAGGACAGACTCCTTCATTTTGAATGACATTAAACGTTTCAGATACACAGATTAAAAGGTTAAAAACAAAAGTATATATATATATATATATATGCTACGACGACTATAAGCAAAGTCGGTTATTTCGTATTACTGATTGGCATCCATTTATTTGCTCGTTTTCTAACTAATTTACTCCAAACAACATATCAGTCACGTGATGCTCTTTAGTTTCCTAGAGCAGAAGGGACAAGAATAACAAAAAAGCCATCTCGAGTAGGCTACTGTTGTGTGCCGTGTCGCTCGTAGATCTAGTGAAATCCCATTGAATGTACAACTCTCATAGACTTCGGACTTCTCGTGTCTATTCTGTACTCATATTGGTGATTTGTACCTTCAATTTCCGAAGGTCGAAATCTGATTGGTTATTATCAGAAGGTCATAAGATTTGATCTATCAATGGGGTTTCTTGGCCGTCCCTGGCCTTCGGATAAGACAGTAAAAACCGAGGCCCCGTGTCACAGTAGGTGTTGGCACGTTAAAGAACCCTCCTTGCTCTACGGCCAGCAGTGTCGAGCATAGGCAAAATTTGTAGTCCTTCACCGGCACACGGTGACGTCTCCATATGAGTGAAAGATTCTTGAGTGGGACGTTAAACAACAATACCATACCATACCATCAATGGGGTTTCAATAGAACTTCAAGCGATACGACAACATACTGATCTGAATATCGCGAATTTTAATTAGCTTGTGGAAGGGAGGAGTGCAATTGAATACGTACAGAGGCTAATGATCTTTCACAATTAGTTAAGTTTTTCGCACATCTTGAATTGACTGATGCTAAATACGAGCCCGTGAGAGACGAGGCTAAAGCTGTGTGTTCTACGGCCTAATTATCTCACCACTAGACTGACATCCTCATTAGACTTCGAACCATTTAGTCACTCATCCCCAGTCAGTGCTAGTATCAAATAACAGCTTTAGTTCAAGTGTCCTATGACATATATGTAATTTATTTGGCAGAAAATACTATATGCATTATGACTACTAGTCATAATGCATATAGTGATTTCTGCCAAATAAATTACATATATGTCATAGGACACAAGTTACTGCCCGGTTTGCCAAAGCGAATAATACAGAGTCTGCGATGATCTGCCTCTCCAATGCACTACCATATTATCTTTTTAAGAGAATATTATGAATACGATTTTATCATTTTGGGTGAGTTTTTGTCTTGTCATGTCTTTCTCGTCTCTTATTTCAAAAGAAATATGGACTAATTGTGAGAGTTCCGATAACTTCAATTAAGTTAATTAACTGTCGAGCCTGTGTCGTATCACAGTCAGCTGTTGGCTATAGAACTACTATAAATGTTGATATTCATTCCATGGACATTATGAATGATTTACCAATATTACGTTCATTGGCTTCGTAGTCCAAAAAGTAGAATCCGGGTTCCATTAATCAGTCAATGTAACAATGTCTGATCACATCAAATTAACAAGCTCTCTCTCTCTCTCTCTCTCTCTCTCTCTCTCTCTCTCTCTCCAGACTTTAATGTCGTGGGTCCCAACAACATCCTAGGCGGTTGGATTTTCAAGGCCTGTCCAGCAGTTGTCGGTACGTTTAAATAGGCCCCAATACTCTATGGCAGTAAGTATCAAGAAAAGACCAAAAATTGGAGCCCTTCATCGGAATTCGATGAT
>JACSZP010004199.1:0-11455 GCA_016161895.1 Pinna nobilis | reverse complement strand
ATAGGTTGAATTGAACACAAAATGTACGTAATATTATGAAAAGTAAAAATGGTATTAGTGACTTGGTGATCTGCATATACGGATGGTTGCTAAAGCAGATTTTTACTGTATGTAATGTTTAACAGAAATATTTCTCACTCATGAGTGATTCTTTAAATTTCAGGATTAAATATTAGGGAGGAAACACACAAAATTCCAAATAAAATGTTTGACCCTGATGCACCACTTCCACCACCAAGACGGCGAAAAAAGAAGACCAGTGAGAATTCAGAGACTTGACCATGTACATCTGGTACATAGATTGAAAGTTAGACATTGATACCTAAATTGAGAGTTAGATGAGCTATGTGTGTGTGTGTGTCTGTGTTGTAAACTGTGACACTGTGCTGATATATGTACCAAGAACTTCTGTAGTGAATTTCTACATATATGAGTAAAAGGTCTTGTCTTTTATTTAATTCTTTCATGACATTACAGAATTTGAGTATTAATTAGAAAAAAAAGAAATAAACTAAAGCAATGTTATCTCAGCAGCAAATTCTAATGTTTTGTATATTTCTTAAGTCTCCTGTTGCGAAAGATTTTAAAACCATATGGTGGGATTGGCATAAGAAATGTTTAGCATTATACGACTGTAACCGGATTAGATTTCATGTTTGAAAGCAATATGACCTTATGGTTAATATGACCCACAACTGCATGGTATTTGTACTTTGCATTCCCAGCATGGTTTTCTAATATCCAAAACCCTAATTGACGTGATTTCTGAATAAAAAGTTGAACTATATCAAATAATGTTCCTCTTTGGTTCTCTGTTTAGAAATCGATTGTCTAATTGTTTTTGTCTAATAGCTTTAATCTTGATCAGTCATGGTTAGAGTGTAAACAGGGGTTTTGTTAAAGCAATTTTTACGAAATACTGGGTATAATTAAAAGTTACTAGATTAATTTCTAAATATATTAAATTACATTTTTCCATGGACAATCAAATAAAGTTAAGATTATATCAAAATACTACTAAAGTTTAGTTGATCAAACCTTATAAGATTTAGAAGTCAAGACTCGAATACAAAATATTCAAATCAATTAAAGGCTACAACTTTAAATCCACATGGGTGTCAACTTGTGAAATTACATGGATATAAATTCCCTGCGTTTTTATCGGTATTTTGGTAAAATCAGTTGTCATTTTGTGATACTTCATGTTTCTTAAACTGTTCAACCCCATGTATTACAAAGTTATGCTCTTTTCTATTGTTGTAGGACCGGTCTATTATTGTTTTTAGGATTGACAGGGTTAATGTTGTGATGGACAAGTATTCTGAGATGCCTTCGGTGATTGAATCAAATTCTGTCTGATATATTTCATAACAGTTGTTAGACCGTCGTTTAGACACTGATTTTGACTATGGATTACTCCTTTACGTGATCAAGATATAGGCCTCACGGTGGATGTGACCAGTCAACAGGGGATGCTTACTCCTCCTAGGCACCTGATCCCACCTCTGGTATATGCCCAGCTCCTTATTTTGCATTCCTTGTAGGCATTATGAAATCGATCACTGTTCGTTCATCTACCTTTTCACCATGTGCTTTGGTTGATGCATCAATATCACCGACACTGAAAAAGTTCTGTTCTTAACTTCCTTGTTTTTTACTTAATAAAAAAGATGAATAACTTAGTAAGGTTTTGTTTATTCTTTTTATCTTTAGTAAGTGATGGTTTATCATGTTCAAGCGTAAGCATAAGGGGTTTCATGAATGCCCATTTCACAGAAAAAAAAAGAAAAAGATGTACTATAAGAATTCACCCTGGTAGTGGATTTTAGATACCATGAAATTCATTCAGTTAAGGAGCTGTTTCAAAATTTGGTATTCTTAATGAAATAGGCAGGAATGTGATGTACCATGCAGCCTCGTTAATCCCAGTGCCCTTTTTCTCCAATCATATTGTCTAGACATATGAAGTATCCAGGTAACTGAAACAACATATCTCTATAATGACTGGCAAAAAATGAAAAATTTCGTTCCAAGGAAATTTTGCCTGGAAGGTGAAACATCCGGTTTATTGACATCACAGGCAATGAGGTCCGATGTTTATTAAACCAATACATGTGAAGGGTAGTCTTTAAGTGTCAGAAAAATAACGCTATAGGAGTTGTCATGGTTTGAACGTCTAGAAAAATAAGAAATAAAGATGAATATTGATGCTGACAAGAAGGTATCATTTTTCAACCAATCCTTTACACTTGTGGCATTGATTAACCGTCATGACTTTCAAAAGTACAATCTAGGGTGTCAGATTTTAATACCAAGCAACTACCTAATAAGAGTCATTGTCTTGTTCTTTTGTGTTACACTGTCTACAATTGATTTACTTACATTGCTCTTCCTTTATCCGCCCCCATACTAACTGCACTTACGTTGTAGCTTGCCCTTCCCATTTCCTCCTTTGTTTGCATTCAAGAGGTTTATATAACATCAGGAAAAAGGAATATTTGAAATTTAAGAAATGTCAAACAAATTGAGCGGTCTTGAAAAAGAACAAGGTTCATGCAAAAGTCTGTCAAATGTATTACTGGTATATGTTTGAAATTCATTCTATTTGAATTTGTTACAAAATCAAGATCCCAAGGTATTATTTATCAAAATGTTGTCGTTTACAGTTCACTCAGTAATCTTTTGTTCATATTGACAAGTCACCAAATGCTGATGAAAGTTTTTGGCTAGTTTAAATTATTGCATAATAAGAGATCTTTAAACACACGCCAAGAATTATATCGCAGGGTTCTAAGTATTTACTGTACCATATGGAGGAAAGGAAAAGTTATCCCCCTTATAAAGGCATGCCGCTGTGGATTAGTGGTTAGAATGTTTGTCATCTAACAGTGATGTGATGGGTTCGAATCCAAGCCAAGCCATTCGACCGTCCCTGTCTTTCGGATGAGGCAGTAAAAACCGAACCGAGGTTCTGTGTCACAGTAGATGTTGGTATGTTTAAGAACCCTCCCTGCTACTTTGGCCGATAAATGCCGAACATTGGTAAAAGTTTGTTGCCCTTCACCATCGCACGGTGACGTCTCCATATAAGTGAAAGATTCTTGAGTAGGACGTCAAAAAAAAAAAATACAACCGACCAATCTGCCAAGGCTTAATGTCATGATCTTCCTGACTGAAGACAGCCATGGAGATGAGGCAGCTCTCCAATATTCGTTTTACCTACTGCGCATATCCAGTGCTAGAAATAACTGAGTGAAGTCCAGAAAAACTGCAACAAGTAGTACGGAATATAGACTACATTAGGTAGCCATTTTGCCTTGATAATGAAGTGTCTATAGTGTTCTGTCCCATGGGACTTGTTAATGTCAGTCTGCAAGAAATACTTCTGTAGATCATAATAAATATAGATCGCAAGGAGAAACACGCTATGGAAGGAGAAAAACAGTCAATCCCACATTACTGAAACTAAAGGGGAATTAACTCCTCTCTTAAATAAACAGGGTTTTCAAATTATCTGGATTAAAATAAAGAAATAAGTAATTAAGCTTGGAAAGTCGAACCATTTCAAATAAGTGGGGTTTCAATATATCAGGGGTCAATATGAGTGGGTACCATTGTACATGCATTAAATATGCATCTAGTGATAGCTTTTCTGGAAAGTCTACAATTTAGACATGTATATGGATATATTCTGTGTACAGGAACATTTTTGCACCAATTTTTTTTAGGCCCCCTTCGCCATAATCACCAGTGGGCGAATTTAAAAAAAACGGCAAATCCTTGAATAGAAAAATGAGATTGGGCGAAATTGAAATAAGGGTGAGACTTTTTGCAAATGCACTAGGGCGAAAATAATACAGTATTAAATCTGCGGGGCTGCCATGGCCGAGTGGTTAGCGTGTTCGACTTCGAATCGAAGGGTCCGGGGTTCGAATCTGCACAGCGCAACGCTGGAGTTGGCTGTCCCAGTCTTTGAATGAGACAGTAAAAACCGAGGTCCCGTGTCACAGTATGTGTGGGCACGTTAAAGAACCCTCCCTGCTCTACAGCCATAAGTGCCAAGCAAAGGCAAAATTTGTCGCCCTTCACTGGCAGACGGTAACCACTCCATATGAGTGAAATATTATTGAGTGGAACGTTAAACAACAATACAACAACAACATTTATTATGCATCGATTACAACACCTTTTTCTTGTACATGTATTTGGATTATTGATAATATTTAGACGGTATCAAGTTTAACAATTGGAGCAAATGATATTGTGATAATCTGTTCGTAGTATGAATTAATCAAACAATTTAATTTCGAAATCCAATCCTTATCATGATTTGAATTTGAAAAACTCATAATCATCTAGATTAATTAATTGCGAAATAATTCCATGCGGGTTTTGTATTGCTTACGAGTATCTATACTATCAGATTTGTCGTATTGCCAAATATAATGGCATCTATATCGATCCATTGTTGATTAAAATGACTTTTTATTTAGCGTATATAAGAGTACTATAAAGCAAATGAAAATGATTTGCTTTATTTAGGAACACTCCTGGGGATAACCGAATGTTCCAGTTATTTGTCAGTGATAACGTCTGCTCAGCACGTGCAAAAAGGTGTTATTGGCTCTGTAGATACAGACATTCGTTTGCTATGGTTAATTTTATTCAAAAATATATATTGACGAATGATTGCTCTCTTAAATGCACTGCTATGATAGTATTGTTGAGGAATGCAGGGATGAGACTTTTCCTCTGATTGGAGAAATTCCTCCATTTCCTATATTTTCCTGCTATGCTAAATCTTTATTTTCACTATTTAGTTCCTAGAAAAAAATCTTGAGTATCATACTCAACGACTTTTTCTATTCTTCTGACTGCTGGTTGCTTATTAATACAAACTATTACATATATTTGAATGGTATCATGTAAATACACATGCTTAAAAACATTTTACACTTAATTTACCTATATGTAGCTCAAATTTAAGGGAAAATAGTTGAGCTGAGGACTGAATTTGAGCTTAAGTTTTTTTCTGGTAATTTCGGGTCAAGTGTGTAAACCAAGGAGTAGGAGAAGCCACTAAAAGTACTTATTGTGAATTAAAAGGCAGAAGTTATTGTACCTTTTGTTATAGTCCACTAAAGTTCGGTTGATTTAAAATACATTTTGAGTTAAAACAGCTAGCGCCTTTACTATCGTTATATATGAGATGCGACTAAAGGGTTCATTTTATTAGTATCTAATACTGTAAATCCAGTTTTATTCGCGAGAGTTTTATTTTCGCGTAATTATGCGAGATCACTTACTCGCGAGAATAAAGTTCTCGCTAAATATTCTCATTTTAGATTGACATGCTCCATCAACATAACATTTATATTTAACATACACATGCGCGAAAATAGTGTCACGAATAATTGTATGACTACCGATTTGCCAAAATAAGGTTCCGCGAAAATTTCTGGATCTACAGTAGATGTTTCCGCACTGTGAGTATGTTTGAAAACCGCATGTGTTACACGCGACACGACTTGTATATTTGCATACACACGTCTTAATTCTGATATTTTAATCTTAAAAATCACTCTGAGCAAGGTATCAATCGCCAGACGAACTTGAAGACAATATGCGAGTTTGATGAATATCTGACAAACACGGACCCCTGAAAACCTAGAGGTGGGATCAGGTGTCATGGAGGAGTAAGCTCCCCTTCTGACCCGTCCAACCTGCCGCCACGTATCAATAGTCAAATGTTATTAAGAACATCTCGTACATACGTTGCTATACTAAACGTTGTGAGAATTACATATGTATAAAAATAACAACATCACCAAAATGACAGTCGGGTTTCACTATTTTTATTTGAATTTCTCTTCTACAAGCATTGTGTGCTCATAGATGGCCTCTACTTAAGTTTCTTTTAAAAAAAAAATTGTGGTAAAAGGAAGTCGACCCATGTTTCACCAGATAATTATTCGCATTGCCATTTAGTTACGAGACTGTACTGAAAACACTTTTTGTTCTCTCGTTATTTGAGATGCTCTGTACGACCAAGAACCGTAGAAAACACGCATGCAAAACAACCATGCGGAAATTAAAACATATATTTACAGTTCTGTTAATTAAAGTAACTTCATCTTTATTCGGTCACTTATTATTAGAATCTCTCAGAACTGATTGTTGGATGGGAGTAACCAACCGAAGTCTTTGATCTCAGTAAATTAGACATTCTACAATCTTGAATACAAAGTGCGATGCCTAATACGTTTACAGGGTGTAACGCATTTACTACATGTGCTTGACAGTGATTACATTAATATCTCATGAATGCTGTTGAAATTGAATAGCATCGGTACAGTCTACCGTTGTGATGAAAATGGTCAAAGAGTGCATTCATAAAACCGTAAAGTGTTCAAGAAATAAAATTGGATTTACATGTATCACCGCCAATTCGTCTGATTTCAATTTGACGAACAAATCTGAGCTTAGAAATATTGACGTTTTTTGAGGCCCATTACGTAATTGTACTTCAGTAACGACGTACAAATTATAGAGAGTTGGCGTTGATCTTTTGCAGATTAATGAAAAGGTTCTCCTTTGGCATTAACGAGACTGACTTTTCTATGATTCTAATGTCGCGTTGAAAATAGCGTAATTTATTTCTTTCTGTATCCCTCGTGTGAGAAAATGGTAAATCGCTTCTATTATCCATCGGATGTCATAATTACATCATTTTACCGATTCTGTGATATAGGAGATAATCGAGGTGTTTTCCTTTAGGTCAGATACCATTAAATAAGGGGCAATTTGATTGGTTAAGAAGGAGAGAGGGGCTGCTATATTTGATGTTAGATGATATCTGATCGGTGTATAATGTAACTCTTTTAATTGAGTACATGTACTATAAAGTGGCCTGTAAAGTTTTGAGAAAAAATGGAAATATCTAGATTGTTGTAAACTTAAATGTTATGTCCCTTGTCGAATTTTTCTGCTCATTTTGTTCGAAAATAGAGGTCACCCAAATCATGGACACTTAGTAAAAATCGAGGTCATTCCCTGATTTTAGTGTGTTCGAGGATTGGTGATAGGGCTTCCCTCCAAGTTATACATAGTTTACATGCATTTGAACGCCGGAAACATAAAATATTTGACGAAATGTTAACATTATCGGCTATATAAAACGTGTCTGATGTTTAGTAAATGAGAAGCATTTATTCGTCATTTTACACGTGCATTCCTACCACGTGACAATATAATGTTGATAGGGCGTTATTCAAAGAGCGATGCAAATTATTACATAAAGCCTTTACTGGTATAAGCTAATTTCAGATTTTTACCATCACCATTTGAATGGGAAAGCGCTTTGCAATATACGCTATTTCCATTCACTTTATTAGTTTGTTTTTTTTTTTTTTTTGCCATTACGATTTTTAATTTTTATTAGTATTTAAAAGCGTAAGAATTTCAAATCATTACTTGTCTTTTCTTACTTGATTTTGTCCTGCTGTGACCGGTTGGCAGGGGAAGCTTACACCTCTGTGGCACCTGATCTCATCTCAGGGCATTCAGAGGTCCGTGTTGTTCCCTGCCGACTGATGCCTTGGCATCTTAGGTTCTCATATTCTTTGCTTTAGTGAGAACTATTTGAACAAATGTTCAAAATTTTAGTCTTTAAATCAGTTCTTCCAATCGAGCATGTTATGAGACAACGTTGCAGTGGATTCATGTATTTGTAATGAATATGAAAATCGGATTGGAATGATATTTTTACTCTAAAAAATGCAATTTATATGTTATTGGGTAGCAATTAACCCTGATTTTTTTCATGAAACACCTAATTGCAAATTCAGTGTTTATGAGAAAAAGACATGTTAAGAAAAAAGAAAAAAAATCTATAAGATATATTACTAAGGATCCCTTGTGTATTTTCAAACTGCATAAATACGTTCAAATCACTTGCCTTGTTTCATTACAAGAGCATTTAATGTGGGCAGAAAAAATACATGTTCAGCACTAAAAGGCTTCAACTCACAGGAGAAATTTACACAAAGACAAAGGAAATCTTTATGATCTAAATCACACAATAACACGACTGACAGGCAGCTGAACAAAGCAATAAATTTGATTTTTATTTACTCTAATTACGAATGTCATAGGTTATTTAACAAAAACAAAGATTCCATTTGAAAAGAGAACATTTGAAAACCAATTGTGGCTCGGTGATGGAGTTATAGCCTGTAGATCAAAAGGCCCAAGGTTTGAGTCACAATGGGTCGTGGCCAGAAAAAATAAGAAAAAAGTCAACTATAGTACATTCAGTACATTCCAAACAACTCTGGACGGTACAATAGTTGTCGCTTGCAAGGAGAGGATAATGAGCTCATCAAATTGCAATAGGAGAGTTTCGAGTTGTTCCATGTCCGCCATTTTCGTTATTTAAAAGTCGACTTACTGCGCGAGATCGTAACGAAGGTTCCAGCAAGGTTACTTCCGGTTAAGGATAGTTTACGTTTGCGATATTTTATTGTCCGTAAAAGTACAAAAATTGTATTTCAATGCATGATAAGTATCTCACAGGAGACCAACTGATAGATAATGTTTTTTAAATCGGTTTCAAGTGAAATTTGATTTAAAAAAAGTAAAAAAAAGACAAGATTCAATCTGGCTACGACTTATAACATACAGCGGAAAGTCATCTTCGGAACCAGCCGCTCGAGGCGCATGTAGTTCCGGAATGAATAACGGTAATCCGGATGAACTCGAAACTCTCCAATTACATGTATATGGATTCATGGTGGATATGACAATGGTGGGCTGCATGGATTCGGAACTAATTTCTGCAATATTGGTTATCATACAGAGGAATCTCGGTCAACAGACCAGCTCGCATTGTAGAACATCAAAATTCATTATGAAAGTTTTACGGTAAATTCGGCGAACGCGATAATATTTGACCCCCCCCCCCCCTCTCCCCCTTTAAAGAATATCGGACGGTATTCTTAGGCAAGACCAAGCAAACAGAGACTATATATGCCAAATCAATAACTAATGTCTTTGGAACATACAATTTGTTGAAACATGGAGGGTCCCATGGAACATTTGTGACGAGTTTGGTATGCTAACCGGGAGCGATTATACTAACCACACATCTGGTCTCATCTCGTATATGGTCCGCAATTGTTTTTTTTTTATGATTTGACCGTCATCACTCCCAAAATGTGTTCTACAGGACTAGGCGCCATAAACCTTAAACATTTTCTTAAGTCTGAGATTTTTCTTAACTCCAGAAAATACCGGGCTGGGCACCATAAGAATTAATGATTTACTTAAGTCTAAGTATTTTTTCAACTCCGATAAATGTTGCATTCTGATTGGCTGCGAAGCTGAATTTGAGAAAACTCTCAGACTTAATTAAATTCTTAATTTTCTTTTGTACCATATCCATGACTTGGATCTCCAAATATTTCTAAGGACTTCTTCATTTTTACTTCTCACTATTCAAGAATATTTCTTCCTCGTGTAAGTAGCAATATCCTAAATAATTGCACGTTTATAATGTAGGTGGTTGCAATGGTTCTATTGTTTCTATCGTAATCGAACCCTTCGATAACGAGTTCGAACATGCAATACCTTATTTTCTATCAGCTATTGAAACTCCACTTTTATTCATGTTCTCCACGGATGACCTGTCGCGACGTATTGAAAGAAATTAATTTCTACATACAGAGCAATTTGATCTAGGATTTGTTGACTTTAAGGTATTCATACAATAGATTGAACACGGCACACAAATCTGCCAATCCTGGCCATTAATGATAAATGTTTGGGATGTTGATGAGATCTGTTTTCTAGATAACAAAAGTACAATACAAATATCTTTATTGCTTGAGACATCATCACGTTATCGACAATTCTATCCTTACTTTGCTACATTTGCACCTTTTGATGAAATCTATTGATATTTGTGCGTATCAAACACCTCTAGGGACCGTTTCTTTCACATCATTTATTTGGCCAAAGTAAGAAATTTGCCTAATATTGTAGTGCAAATATAAGTTTTTGATAAGAAACTTATATTCAAAAATAATTTGATTTATTAAGATTTCAATAATCCAGATGCATTAAACATGCACAAAGTAATTGTACATTAATAAGTACATGTACCGTCGTCATATAAAACCCTTGAGCAATATCAATTAATTATTCTTATTATTATTATTGTTATTATTATCATGTGATGTTGCGATACTAAAATAATATCACCTTCACTTTTAAGTATTCTAGTTTGGACTGTTGTATTGTTTTTATCGTCTCACCCAAGAATCTCATAAACTCTGTGATTAGATATTTAGAAGTGATGGTCAAGGTTTATTTTTTCCATTCCAACAATAAAAAGACAGATCTGCGGCGTCATCTCTACGAAGAATAGCTCGGAATCCATTTCATCACCTATCCTTATCCTTTTTTTTAATTCTTTTACCTAAACGTACCTTAGAGCACCATATAATACATTACAAAGTACAAATTGTCGATTAAAATGCCTTAAGGCTTACCAAGTACGTTAACGTACTGATTGTAGGTGATGTAGTACGAAAATGTCTCTTATTTTCTAATATTCATTTGTATTTTGTTCTTTTGATCACGTTAGCATGAATTGGTGTGTAAACGCTGCAAGTAATTTATTTTCTTTATGGGATAGCACATTTTTGTAACCTATGTGATAAATTTCAATTATCAATTCCATTACAATTTTCTGATGTGTCTTTAAACTGACGTCTCTATTATAAAACTTGAGAATAGCTGTAAAGGCTAAATCCATTTGTTTTTCTTCTACACGAATTCATCACTTTTGATATTTCCCTTACATTTCTGTGCGTGTGTTTGATACCGTTTGACATTCTGCTAAGTACAACAATTAATTGAAACAAACAAAAATAAGACGATAAAAGATTTTCAGCGGAAAAGTCGATAGGACTTGGTGTTTTTGAAAACATATGCGAATATGTTTTTAAACTTTTAATGATAATTTACTATCTTGTCTCAGTGGTTAACTTGTTCGCCTTTTGATCGCAAGGTTCAGGGTTCGAATCCACGCTGCACTATGGTTGTATGTCCCTTGCTCTCGGATGAGACGTTGAAAACTAAAAACAGTTGGTGTCTGCACGTTAAAAAATCCTGGCCTCGGGGCCTCCGTGGCCGAGTGGTTAGCGTGTTCGACTTCGAATCGAAGGGCCCGAGGTTCGAATCCTTGCAGCGCCACTCGGTTGGTTGTCCCTGTCTTTCGGATGAGACAGTAAAAACCGAGGTCCCGTGTCACAGTAGGTGTTTGCATCGTAAAGAACCCTCCTGCTTTACGACCAGAAGTACCCAGCATGGGCAAAATGTGTCGCCCTTAATCGACAAAGGCAAAATTTAATGCTACTCATCGGCACATGGTGACGTCTTCATGTAAGTGAAA
>JACSZP010004198.1:0-26440 GCA_016161895.1 Pinna nobilis | reverse complement strand
GGGGGGGGGGGCTTATTTCTTCTTTTTTAGTGTATAACCTACTATCACGAATTTCTATGTCCATTGTTGACGTCTTCGTTGCTCAGGTAACAAACTAACGAATTGCCAATAGCAGAGGAAGTGTCTACGTACGTCATGTTGGTTTACGTGAATGCATGGGGACTTTGTACAGATAATGAAGGAAATGGCATCAAAAGGTGCAACAATGAAGGATACATACCTCTTTGAAATATCCAGTCTGCCGGTCCTTCTGATTTTATACCTAGGTACGCTCCTTTAATGGTTACATTTGATACCATAAGTATTTCTTCAGAAGCAAAATTTCCACCTGTGCCAACGTTGATTACGTCATTTCGCCAGGCGACCCAAAACGTCGAAAAATTACCAGTATCACATACACATGCACTGTGAGCAAGGACAACAGTTTCATTCCGTATTGTTACAGATCTACCAAATATAGTATCGTTGTCAATAGTTACCACATACTCAATGTCATGGCCATTCGTTCCTAGTAAGGCGATGCTGACTTCTGCAGACGTTTTAACACCGAATGACAACCATTTGCGGTCCGTTGAATCGATGCCATACTGTGTGAGCTTTTGGAAAGGGTCTCCTGCGTTCGTCCGTAATTCAATAACGGAAGCTTTTAGAGAAAACAAAAAATAATCAGCGATAATGGTGACGAACTAGAATAGACTAAATTACCATTATGACGAAGATTTCGCTCTTTGGAATTTCTTGAACAAATACGGTTATAAGAGAGGAGAGACAGCGCAATATTTCCGGGATATTCACATTGCTACGAATGTAATAAGCAATGAGGTTTATCGAAAGTAAATATGTTTGTTAATCAATACATCGTCATTAAATATCAAATTTCCTAATTAAAGCATATGGCATATCGTCATTTTACCAAACTCGCAGGGTTTCCTTTGAACATTTGCGATGACTGTGGTGTGACAACAGGGAACTCCATTAGGGATTTGCCGTTGTTTTCAATGTTGAGACCCGCATTAGTCTAGACTAAGTTTGTCATATGTTAATGACCTGAGTTTTCGAAAACTGTTTATTACTTGTTCAACTTTAATTTACAAATATGCACAAAAACTTGTTAACTCTTGCTCGGCGTATGGGACGTATTATTCTGCAGCCTATATTTGGAATGAATGCGTATTCAGAATATACGTTTGGATTTTTTTTTTCATCATTCGTCCATTGTTTTGCCCCTAAATTTAACAAATTGTAATGAATAAATATTCTCAAATGTTCGATACAACGGACGAAGTTTCATTAACATGTACATTAACAATGAATATTCATCAAAGTCTACTCTATTCATTATCTTTGAACATTATCTAGTCGCTTAATCACATATCCTTTGTTTTAGGGTATAGTGTATATATAGTTATGAGGACAAGATCTTGCAGAGACATTGAACCCCAGTTTTACAATTATTGAAATAGTAGATAATCCGGGTATGCTAGTCTAGCTTTCGTAACTGTGATAATTTTTTCTAAAAACAGAGAAAAAAAATTCAGGTCTAAATATATACAGTCAAATCCCCATATCTTGAATCCGAAGGGGAATGCAATTTTCTCTCTAATAAAAGGGTTTTCCAAATAACTGGGTTAAAATAGAAATTTAGTGATTTAGCTAGGACATGAGAATAATTTCAAATCATGTTTCAATATATCAGGATTCAATATAAGTTGACTCCACTGCAGTAATTTTTTTTACAAAACGTACAGAAATTAAGACAAATTTGGTCACAGTCTTACTTACCCAAACTGGCTTGAGGAGTTCTTATAGAAAGAAGAAGTAGTAAGAGGTACATTTTCCGCTGTCATCTGAACATCGATATATTTCTTTCAAATTTTAACTGGAGAAAGTAAAAGACTTGTGGCTACAATGTTCAATTCTCAAATACTGGAATGTTTAAATCATCAAGATCTTCATAACTATAGCACATCAAACATATTGTATCGCCTGTGGCGTTATGTTCTTCTAGAGAACCATTATGACGCGTCATGGGGGAAAAAATTAAAGTTACAGATAACACTGATAGGCAAAATCATTACGAGGAAAGAATATCAAATATTAAGTTTTGGGTGATCACAAGGAATGCCCGGTCTACAAAATAAATGGATAATGGCGTTTACAGTGATGTGGTGTCATAAAAGGCTGAGGTTCTTAAGGTGTCAAGGAAATAGTTTTTATTTCGTTACGTGCTTTATCATGTATGGACTGAATATCAATTCCTGTTTCTCAATCTTAGAATAAGTTCGCAAATGGCTGTTGATACAGTGTCCAGCCCTATCCTATGCTGAAAAGAACTTAATCGTCAATAGATTAATTTTGACACTTTTATTAATATTAAAGCTAATATAGATTAATTTTACTCTCTCAGCGTTTAATAAATATTTTTAATGTCGACTGGTCAAAAGGCCATTTTAAAATGGAACATTAATTAACTCCACGGAATCTATCTCTGTTACGTTACAATGAAAAGGTTAAGGTAATGAACAGTGATCGATCTCATAATTCCTACAAGAAAAGCAAAATAAGGAGTTCGGCAAACACGGATCCCTGGATACCCCAGATGTGTGATCAGGTGCCTAGGAGGAGTAAGCATCCCCTATTGACCGGTCACACCCGCAGTGACCCCTTTATCTTGATAAGGTAAACGGACTAATCCATAGTCAAAATTAGCATGTAAAGAACGGTCTAATAACCGTTTTGAAACATGTCTGACAGCACACGACCAAATTACAGGACACTCATAGGCACTTAAATACAAACCGACAGCAGCCAAATATGTTCATGCTTTCTACACTTATCCCTTTTCTGACCTTCGTATTTACTGCAAATAAGGATATTTTGGTCATTGTTTAATTTTGACCAATTCGGCCACCATAGCAAAATGTAAACAGTCGAAAAATTGATGTAATTATTGATCAAGTTTTCATTTAGAAATCAAAAGTGACGGAAGTGTTAGAATATAACAGAATATTGACCTAAATGATTAGTGATGAGAATAGACTAATGTCCGGGAAAGAGAGTGAAGTAAAGGGTGTGGGACGGCGGATCAGCGTTCAGTGAGTAATCGTATTTTAAAAACGCGAAGACAAGAAAACTCGAAGTTCATGAGCGGTCCCGAGTACTTTGAGTTTGCGAGATTCAACTGATATATATATATTCGTAATTAAATCTGGACTTTATATTGGCTGCTTATTTTTTTTCCTATTTTCAAATGATTACAGCCCTCATTGGACAAATGGCAATGGAGTATGACTGACCCAGAGTATTTAGAAGTAGCCAACAACAGAACGATCAAACAAAACATCTCTTCTTTATCTGTTGAATTTCTTTTGTTATTCCTTAAATGCTTCAGTTTTCATGAAGTGTAATGCTTTTTTTCGTATTAATTAAATTTATAATAACCTCCGAGGAAATCCAAAGAACCTATTAGCCGAAAACCGAAATAGAAAAGGTCATAATTCAACAGAATGATATCTCATTTTAAAATCGGTAAACGTCAATGAACATAAAGTGACAGTAATGGAATGCGAAACTAAGGTCGCCTGGAATTCTCTTTCAAAATGCCTTTCAAATGCAAAGAATCTAACATGAATAAATAATCTTTGCAATTAATTCTTTTTTCCCCATGTATATTCATACTAGGCATTTGTTAATTATCTATTTGCCCTTCATAAATACTGGAGAGCTTCATAGTATTTTTTTCAAAAAAGAATCACTGCTTTTCAGACGAATACATACGTCCTATCACAGGATAAGAAGAAATAAAAAAAAATTGTGGTACAGAATTACGAAACTTTCTCCAAAGAGTAAATAGAACATTGTCGAACAATGATGACTGGATACGATGTATCGCTCTTCAAAAATTCTTCTGTGTTTGTCAGAATTCCCACCTCTTGTTCTATGTTTGTCAGTGTTCCCACCTGTAGGTCTGTGTTTGTCCAGTATTCCCACCTCTGGGTCTATGTTTGTCCAGTATTCCCACTGCTGGGTCTGTGTCTGTGTTTGTCCAGTATTCCCACCTCTGGGTCTGTGTTTGTGCAGTATTCCCACCTATGGATCTGTGTTTCTCCAGTATTCCCACAACTGGGTCTGTGTTTGTCAGTGTTCCCATCTCTAGGTCTGTGCTGTCCAGTATTGCCACCTCTGGGTCTGTGTTTCTTCAGTATTCCCACCTCTTGGTCTGTGGTTGTCCAGTTATCCAACCTCTTGATCTGTGTTTGTCAAGCTATCTCACCTCTTGGTCTGTGTTTGTCCCGTATTTCCACCTCTGGGTCTGTGTTTGTCAGTATTCCCACCTCTTGGTCTGTGTTTGTCCAGTATTCCCAACTCTGGGTCTGTGTTTGTCAGTTTTCCCACCTCTTGGTCTGTGGTTGTCCAGTNNGTTTGTCAAGTATTCCGACCTCTGGGTCTGTGTTTGTCCAGTTATCTCACCTCTGGGTCTGTGTGTAGCCATTATTCTCACCTCTGGGTCTGTGTTTGTCCAGTATTCCCAACTCTTGGTCTCTGTTTGTCTAGTAATCCCACCTCTAGGTCTCTTTTTTATCCAGTATTTCCACCTCTGGGTATGTGTTTGTCCAGTATTCCCACCTCTGGGTCTGTGATTGTCCAGTATTCCCATCTCTGGGTCTGTGTTTGTCAAGATATCCCAACTCTTGGTCTGTGTGTAGCCATTATTCTCACCTCTGGGTCTGTGTTTGTCTAGTTATCCCACCTCTTGGTCTGTGTTTGTCCAGGTATCTCACCTCTGGGTCTGTGTTTGTCAGTATTCCCACCTCTGGGTCTGTGTTTGTCCAGTATTCCCAGCTCTTGATCTGTGTTTGTCCATTATTCCCACCTCTTGGTGCGTGTTTGTCCAGTTATCCCACCTCTGGGTCTTTGTTTGTCCATTTATCCCACCTCTGGATCTGTGTTTGTCCAGTATTCCCAAATTTGGGTATGTGTTTGTCCAGTTATCCGACCTCTGGGTCATTGTCGAGTATTCCCACCTCGGGGTCTGTGTTTGTCGAGTATTTCCACCTCTGGGGCTGTATTTGTCAAGTTATCCCACCTCTGGATAAGTGTTTGTCCAGTATTCCCACCTCTGGGTCTGTGTTTGTCAAATTATCCCACCTCTGGGTTTGTGTTTGTCAGTATTCCCACCTCTGGGTCAGTTTGTGTCCAGTATTCCCACTTCTTGGTCTGTGTTTGTCCAGAATTGCCACTTCTGGGTCTATTATGTTTGTCTAGTTATCCCACCTCTGGGTCTGTGTTTGTCCATTAACCTACCTCTGGATCTGTGTTTGTCCAGTATTCCCACCTCTTGGTCTGTGTTTCTCAAGTTATCCTTCCTCTGGGTTTGTGTTTGTCCAGTGTTCCCTCCTCTGGGTCTGTGATTGTCAATTTATTCCTCCTGTGGGTTTGTCTTTGTCCAGTATTCCCACCTTTGGGTCTGTGTTTGTCCAGTATTCACCATATTTGTAAGCGATCAAGTGCATGTATATTCTTTTAGACTAACGAACAACAAATGTGCAGTGGACCCGCATTTATCTGGACACCATTCCCCCAAGTAAATTGTCCGGATAAATGAAGCATCAGGATTTCTGAAACATACCTATCATTATGGCCAATGTAATTTGAAATTGTTGTCCGGGTAAATGAGGCTGGACTGTACTCAGTTAATGANNCAAGTTTTGCTTATGCTCGGCACTAATGACCGTAGAGCCGAAAGAATTTTTTAATGTGCCAGCACCTACTGTGATATTAGGCCTTGGTTTTCACTGCCCCATCCAAAAAATAGGGGCATCAAACGCAGCTTGGCTCTTATTCGAACATTACTTTACGATCAGATAGCAAATATACTAACCACCAGACCCTGGCGGCTCTATGACATGCTGCAATTTTCAATATTTCTTCATACAATTTTAATGTTTAAGATGTACGTAATTCCATTTGCCTGTAGCAAAATTGAGATGATAACTAGATGTGTCACATCATGTTTCAGATCCAATGCAATATCAAATATAAACTCTCCTCCCTTTTATTCAACCAAAGGGTTCAGATTCTTATCAAAGTTATTGCTTGAAAAGCTTTTTTCATAAATTCTTCATGCCTTGAGCATTATTAAAATATATTATGACTTTTCTTTTTCTTTTGCAAAAGGCTAAAAACGATTTATGAATACAAAAAAATCAAGTAAACATCATATCATAAAAGTAGCAAAAAGCTGCGTTATGACGTGATAAAGGAGTTCTAAAGCTACCTGTGGGCTTTTGTTCAATTTTATTGGATGCAGTGCAAGTGATCATATCGTTAGTGAATTGGTGAGTAAAGCTGGTTTATATTCATTTGAAAATCATTATTGTCGACCAACTGCTTTTGTTCGAAGATGAGAATACTTTCCCTTATTTTGTTGAGTACAAATGGAAGCGCTCGTGATTATATCTTAATTGTATTGATATTTTGATTCATATATTTCACACAAGTAGCATACTATTGATTCTAATTAAAAAGCGAGGAAGTAAGGTCCGAGTAATTTCGCTAGTTACCCTCCCAGATAATAAGTCCTGGTATTTGATTGATCTGGCAGTCTTGTCCTTGATGGATTAGAAATACACGAATAATGATTGTAATTTGTAGGTAAACTAAAGGTTAGTCATTCGATAAAAATATGAATTTTGTACTTTCTTTGATTATTTACGAAAATGTTTCTTTTCTTTAAAAATCGGTTTGAAACTAACTTCTTGAGATAAAATGAGATTCTCTTTTGGTATATCACATTTTTGCTCTCAAATGAAGCATCTCTTTGTGTTTTGGAATTTAGAACTTGGTTTAAAGCGCAGAATTTTAAAAGTTCGAGACGATGTTCTGTTCTCGCGATATAATATAAAACTGCCAGAAACGGAATTAAGATCCCGAGTGAAATCACAATCTACAGCAAACGAAATATGATTACAGTTACAAATCAAATAAACAGATTTCAACCGTCCTTTCGTTTGTACTTAATGCCCGTAATGAATTACGCATGTCAATGATATTTTACTTTTCAAAATTATGATAGGGACAGATTTTTTTTTGGATAAAGTTCTTTTCCAAAAGTCATCAAAAGTCATGTACCCTTGATCAAAAGTACATGGTTTGTCCAGCTATCTTCTCCAATCGTTTTTAATTTACAATATTTTGAATGTTGCTATACAAAATGTCTTCCTATCCACGGAAAAAAAGGCGGACATCTCCCGTGCGGTGTAGAAAAACTTCAATTTAGTAATTTTCTCTCTCTCTCTCTCTCTCTCTCTCTCTCTCTCTCTCTCTCTCTTTGCAATGTGTTTTTATATATATTCCGCTTATTGTATGATGTTTATAACACAACTTTTCCCTATTTTACAGGGTTCTGTGGCATTGGATCATTAATCTATGACGGAAACACATGCCCACCTTGTCCACGTGGATTCTACCAAAATCAAGAAGACAAACCATATTGTGAAAAATGCCCATTACAAATGACTAGTTATATTGCAAGTGAATATTTGGATGAATGTTATTGTAAGATATTTACAATCAATTCTTATTCATGAATGTAAAAATTTCATTGATCTGTATTTTTTTCAGAAATTCTTCTTTTCGCTGTAATGTGTTATAGAGTCTCCGGATCGACCTGAACTTTTCAGTTGATATATGTACCATTATGATTTATTGATGTTTCTATATATATATATACCCATTTCAGTTAGATTGCTTTCATGCCAAAACTACGACACCCCTTTCCCTTGAGAAAATTCTATATACGCGCATGTCACGAGGTATTTCATTGTAGCTACTTACTCAAAAGTTTTTTATCATTTGAATTCTATGGAAATAAGGACACTATCTGCACTATGTTCAAAGAGAAAAAAAATCATAACTGATGTAAACGAAAATTAATGGATCTCTTCTTGCAGATGACTATGTCAAGTGTTACGGTTTGAATTCAAGATCTACTTTCTCTGGACCAAAAACAATGACATCGTCCATTTCGGACTGTCTTGAGTTTTGCTCGTCAAATGGGAAGCTGTACGTGTTAATGCGGGGGAGTATCTCCTCGATCTTTAATTCTAAAAATAGAGCATTTACATATTGTTACTTCGTACTTCTAACAACAAAATATTCATTGCGTTTTGCTACACACTTGTTTCTTTTTTTCTTTCTGTATTTTTACATTGCTCGTTTACAACCAAATTTAATAGAATTAGAAAAACAAGTAGTCAACGATTCTTTCAATGATTTAAAATGATTATGTAAAGATATAAAGATTAAAAAGGTAAACTTTGTTTATTTTTCAACGCTTTACAAACAAGTTAAATATACGAATTTTAATGTCTCCAGAGATGAATACATACATACATTCAAACATAGATAGATAGATAGATAGATAGATAGATAGGTAGATAGATAGATAGATAGATAGAGATAAAGATTGTTGATAGATAACAGATAGATTGACAGACAGAAAGAGACAGACTATCTATCTATCTATCTATCTATCTATCGACACGCAGATAGATATACATATAGATAGATATTTTAACTTATATATATTGATGTTATTTTGCAGATGCCTGAATGTCTTTGCGAAAGCAGTTTAGATATCTGGATAGACATGGAAGTTTCTTACCACATGTGTTCTTTTGGTACCTTCGGCACGATGTTTCACAGGGTTTATAGAACACGAAGTGAGCGATATTTATTAATTTATTCTACAATTTGTTTTTCTTTGTCCATTTGTCTAAATATAGATTTTTTTAAATACTTGAAATTAAACAGTCATTTAATGAAAAAACGAAAGTAATAGAATCATTCCATTTGAACAGTCCTTTTTCGGTTGTAGTGGGTTTTTATCTTTTTGTTTTGCTTTGTTTTGTTTTTGTTTTTTCGTTTTTTTTTTTTGTGTTATACATTTTAAATTAAACAAAAACGAAAGTCATAGGATCATTCAATTTGAACAGTCCTTTTTTTGGTTGTAGTGAGTTTATTCTATTTATTTATTTATGTGTGTGTGTGTGTGTGTATGTGTGTGTGTGTATGTGTGTGTGTGTGTGTGTGTGTGTGTGTGTGTGTGTATGTGTGTGTGTTATAAGTCACTCTCAAGAACCTTCAACTTACATGATTAGGCCACTGGATGCCGATTAAAGGCTTCGAACTTGAGTCTTTGCTCGAGGATAGGGAGGATCATTTTACATGCTGAGACCTACTGCGACATTAGAGCTCGGATTTTTCTGTTTTATCAGAGGACAGGAGAAGTCGGCCGCAGAGCCAGTTTGAAGATCTCACGATTTGACGGCGTATATGCAACCATAGAGTCCCGAAGCCCTTTTGACTGTAACCTCTAATGAAATAAACTGGTCCATTGATGTATATTTGAGTGTCCTGTCACTGGTATCATGAATATTAAATACATATACAGTCAAACCTGCCTAAGCGCCACCTTGAAAAACGGTCACCTGTGCTAAGCGGTTATTTTGAATCCTCCCAACACATTTTATTATGAAATTTAACCCATATAAGCGGCCGACTTCTTAATACGGTCAGTAATCATGCAATTAGCTCACCAGCCGGTCGTAAAATTGTTTTTAGCGGCCATGTTTAACTAACTCGCGGTCATATGATCTCGTTAAAACCACATGACTTTGTCAATAACATGGCGGACGCGATTTCTCAATCGTGATTACAGGTAGGCTTAGGGACATATGGGGTGTTAAAACAAAGGGCTAGGCATTATATTTACTAGACAGGAACTCGCGCGTGACCAACCATCTATTGAAATTTGGATTTATTCAAATAAATATTTTACATAATCATTTTCGTGTTCGCTTATCACTCGTAATGCATGTGTTCAACAGCTGATTCCCTCGGTCAACAAGTTGCTGTTGTAGAATTTTATACGAACGAGTTACATTTGATCAGACACTTTATAATAACTGGAAATATCTTAAACAAAGAGATTTCAAAAACTTATTAACAGATTTTTTGAAATTTAGCTATGATTTAAATAATGTGGATAATGTAATGTATAGACATATTTCTTCGTGTCTGAATTTATCATTATGTGACACATTTCGGTTAACTGTCTGCATCATAGAAATTCGGATTATAATTTGAATCTCAAATAAACGGCCACTTCTCTTTAGCGACCACTTTGCTGCATTCCAAAGGGTGGCTGCTTAAAACAGGTTTGACTGTAGCATACCGCTCATATGTTTGGGCATTGTATTTTATCGCATGAGTTGGTGGATTAATACGAAACCATATACATGTATATGAATAATGATATGGATCTGATTAATGATATTTTTTTCTAATTAACAATATTAATTAACATTGATGGATCTAGACTCCCCCGGACATGTTCACCTTGGGCTTCTAATTTCCGAAAGGTTTCGAAAAGCAAATGTGTCACTATTTGACGCATTTCCATGTCGACCTTCTCCAGTATTGGCCGAGTTTTCCCAATTTAGCCGAGTTTTGTACTCGTTTTGGTTAGACAGTTAGTTCCTTCCAAAAGTTAAACAGACATATAGAAAAAATTAAGTAATAAAGACTTAAAAACATCTGAATTATTTGACTATTTCCCCTTAAGAGTAATCCCCATTATTGTGGAACAAATGTGCAATACAAACTTTACTGCACCACTGGAATAGCGTTTTTATAACTATAGTGAGAAGACATAACCTTTGGTTCATTACCATGGTTACTGTGGTAATAACCAATCATTACTCTACTATGATAATTAATTTCCCAATTTAAAAAAGCGAATTTATTTCGCTCAAGTAACAAGGGATAGTTGTAAGTGCTTTAAAATTTGTAATGCACGTTGCGAAATTTTCTACATCACTTATAGTTAAAGCTGCACTTAATAAACACTGAAAGTTGTTGAAATGTAGCATGGTACAAGGAATATTTTGTCAACAATAACATAGCATTTATATTTTTTCTTAAGCCTAGTACACAAGTGTTTGCATAAATAATGGCTGTGGGAGTTTAAAGAACAGTGTCAAATTAGACGTACAGGTTTCACATCAATTTCAATTTGAAGTTGAAGACTGTGGAAAGTTATTAGAGTTATTATTCAAGAACAAAATTGAAGACCCTCATATCGCACAAATTAAACTCGGAGCTAGTCCAACAGATGAAACATACATGCAGATCGGGGATGAGATCGTATATAACAATGCTACATTTCTTAATGAGTGTAAAGCCTCTCTACCATTTTGGATAGACTGGGCAAACAGCACATTGTCTTACGGGATCGGTGAACATGTAGGATCACAAACCATACTGACATGGGAGAGTCCAAATGTGATTGATGTCAACTTTGTTGTTATCAGGAGTAACACAACCAATCTGTGTTTAAAATTAGAAAGAAGTATTACTTTTGTATAAGTAGTGGTAGTATAAGTAGTAGTTGGTGGTGGTGATGGGGAAAGCAGTAGTATGATGATGATTAATATTATTTATGGTAATAATAATAATAATAATAAATATAATAATAATAACAATAATAATAAAAATAATAACTATAATAATAACTATAATAATAACAATAATAAAAATAATAATACATGTAATATTATTATTATTACTATTTTTATTATTATTACCATTATTATCATTATCATTATTATTATTATTATTATTAAACGTTTGATTATTTTCCTTAAATTATGTCATTTTATTTAATTTGAATAAAAAACTGAAAATAATAGAAATTAAGCTCTTAAAGTAAAATGAATATGTGAACTAACAATATCTACCTTTTGATTTTGCCTTTGCTTTCAACATTGAGTCAGTAAACTGATCTGACATTCCCTAGCATATTTAACAAAAAGAATTTGGAAATATGATATAGAATTTGATATTGAATAGATAAGAAATTTAGAGTAATATCTATAACAAGTTTCATACACTTCAATCGATTTTGACCACTTTTTTATCGAACTTGAAAATTGTCCATAGCACATAAGAGTCGGATGTAACGCTGGCAGGGAACCTACCCAGGAACCGACACCTGGCCCCATTCGAACAGAAATTGTACATTTTTCACCCTAAGACCGTTTTTCATTCCGTCTTGTACGTAGTCTAGGACTTCCGGATATCACTAGGAACTGGTTCATTATAAATATCACGTAAATTACTGTTGCTGATTTGTATTATTAGTGAATTTTGTAGCAATACTTAAATAATGTTGTTTATAAATGTATTGCTGCTTAAAGCCACAGTCAAGAATCCTTCACTTATATGCCGGTGAAGGGATGCAAGTTTGCTATATGCTTGGCATTTATGGCCAGAGAGCACTGAGGATTCTTGAACGTACCGATACCTACAGTGATACGGGACCTCGGTTTTAACTGTCTCTTCCAATGGATAGGGACTGTCAAACTCAGTAAGGGGTGGATTCTACCACACGACTGGAAGGTGAACACGCCTACCACTTCCGGCCCCCTTGAATAATGTAAGCAGACTTTAAAATGCCTTTAAGGCGAGTTGATTTCCGTAATTACATTTACTGTATTTCATCAGTCAATATGCAACTCGTTTTTCTTTTTTTTTGCTGATTTGTTGATGGATGAGTATGTACCCTGTTCTTCTGAGACTTATACAGAACAACAAACAACATCTGAAATGATGATGTCATCGAAAATGTCAACACCTGCAGGCTGTCTGTGTAATTGCTCCAGTGTCAGAAAATACACAAAATATACACAGAAAGAACTTGAAAGCAAGATAGAGAAGATTAACAAAGCCCTACAAATAGATGTTCGATCCACTAAAATGTATATGAGGAAGAAAATCTCGGCTAATGACGAAAGGGTCTCTTCTGCCGGGATTGGCTATTCTTGTGGTGTATTTATCTTTGTTGCCATGACAATTGTATTGATTATGAAAGACATGCCGAACTTGATCAAAGTATTTCGAAGGATAAAGAAAAATCTATCCCGTATCAAATACTGATACTAATGCCTTTTGTAGTAATTCAAAAGTATTTGCAAGGACTTTTCAATTGTGACACCAATATATTTTGAACATACATTGTAAATATCAAACAAATTTCATTGATATCCTTTAAGACAAATTTGAATCCTAATGTGTGCATGAAATGTTATTGATTGTTAATTGAGGACTGTGTATGGATATTCGCTTGGGTATGATTTCTATGTGAGTATAAACATTTCAAAAAGTAGCGTTTCTCATTTGTTTTCTATGTTGGTTTGCATTCGTTTACAACACAGCATAATGCCAAATGATGATTGGATGTTCGACACCATTTATTCAGTATTTAAAATTCATCTAGTGGAAGGACATTTAAATAAGGAAATCCGGGCCTCCATTTCCGAGTGGTTAGCGTGTTCGACTTCGAATCGAAGGGTCCGGGGTTCGAATCTGCAGCACCACTCTACGGTTGGCCGTCCCTGTCGTTCGGATGAAACAGTAGCAACCGAGGTCCCGTGGCACAGTAGGTGTTGGCACGTTAAAGAACCCTCCCTGCTGTACGACCAGCAGTGCCGAGCATAGGCAAAATTTGTCGCCCTTCACCAGCACGCGATGACGTCTCCATATGAGTGAAATATTCTTGAGTGGGACGTTAAACAACAATACAATACAATACAATACAATAAGGAAATTCAAACATAATAAGACCTTATGAGAATATACATAAGATCGAAAGTGAATGCTGGAAAAAGAGTGGGAGCAGGTGTAGGAGAAGAGTCAGTATCCCATGCTTATACGGGACACCTGTCACTTACGTTCTATAGTAGTTGTCAAATGAAGAAACTTCCACAGTAAAACTGAGTCATATCCAAAGTTCTGATAAGTCGAAATTGGTTTCAAGGCAAATTCCATCTACCGTACTTAATAACCAGCTAACTTGTAAATTAGTTACATTAGAACCTTCATCAACTTTGTGTTTGTCAACCACATCGTGAAAATGTTTCATTATTGGAAAAAGGTTTGGTTTTTCTTTCCGCCCTGGCCTAGTGGCTAACACGTTCGTCTTCGAATCGAGAGCTCCGGAGTTCGAGACCAATCCACGGTACGGTTGACTATCCTTGTCTTTCGGATGTGTCAGAAAAATACCGATGTCCCGTGTCACAGCAGGTAGGCACGTTAAAGAACCCTCCCTACTACGCAACCATAAGTGCCGAACATAGGCAAAATTTGTCACCCTTCACCAGCACACGTTGACGTCTCCATATAAGGAAAGTATTCTTGATTGGTACGTTAGACGACAATACGACCTACAACTAAATAGTATTTGCGACGGAGTGGTATGCCAACAGGGAATATTGACTCCTTCCAGGAACCATGTCCCATCACCAGAGTTGCATTTCTTTTCTTCCACGCTGAGATTGGTGTTATTCACAACTTGTCATATTATTTATGGCTTGGTGTTTCGATTATTCCTCGGCACTTCTTCAACTTATTCTTAACAAAAGATTATCTAGCTTTCGATGGTGGTTTATATCATTGCCCAGAGTCAAATGCAAATTTTCACCTGTTTGGAGATGTAATAGAACCCCTAAAAGGGCTACAAGTGTTGATTTCTATGACACATATGACACATATAGTGTATACCGAGCTACGGCCTCAATTTTGAATTTCTTAACAATAGGACGAGGACAGCGAGTCGTTCCCGCAAAGACTTGAACAATCGACTTTGAGATCTGAAGACAAACACTCACTGGGGGAAGAGCAGGTGCTCCAGAAGGGAAAGCAAATAGATCCGGAATTAGTCATATCCACTTATTGCGACAAATGGGAGCAGAATCACAAAGTTACGATTACAACAAAGGGAACACCCCATGATAATCTGTAATAGTTAAAGTCCGTAACGGACAACCGGGTTATGATTGCGACCATAAAACATTCAAAGAGATGTTAAGTAAATGTACCATCTTTGAATTTTAGATCAAAGAAAACATTTTGTTTGAATGGTACATGATTGGCTTTCATATTTCAGATGTGACAAGACATTTGTTTGCTAATGAAACATTTGACCCAGTGACCCTGACTTTGGAAGAGATTGACCAGATTTTGAGAGCGAGTAACACCGAAGGGCTTTGCTTACGTACAGGGCATTTGTGTTTCTTGTTTACTTCTCTTTTTCAACTTTTGATTTGCATACTTAGTGTGAGTTCAGACACTATAATGAAAATTGTCATATGGGTTCTTTTCTGTTTCCAGCCCAAGGAGAACAGCCAAGGAAATCATAAAATCATTTACTACACTTCACTATTTTGTTGGAAATGAAGTGCATTTGGTGTAGCGAACGAATGCAAGGCACAGAAAATTGAAACAGTCCCTCCTCTTATAATGATATGTTTCCTGAGCTGTAAAATGTAAGACAGATTTCATGAATGAAGGATTACCTTTATCAATTTTGCACAAGAAATATGGTATGAGAAGTGAACATACAACCGCCTCAAACCATATTATGTCTCAAAAGAATGCAAAATTGTTAAATTCAATCCTTACAATTTTATAACGATAATTAGAAACTTGGTCTATCATTTGAATTTTCAACATCAGGATCTTTTGAAATCGTTAACTGAACAGACCAGCATGAGATTAAGAATATATTCAGCTACTTGTAGCTTAGTTGATTGTAGCGCCAAATCGTCAGGCAGCCTGCATATTGTGAATGTGCACTACAAATGAAGATGGAATTTCTTAAACATTTTCTAAATGATTGACTTATTCACATAAAATGGATGCAATAATTATCACAGGAAGAGTCGAATACAAGTAGTCCTGGTGACATTTAGGGAAGAGGGCGTGTCTAAGGGACCAATCCATTTTGATTTTCTTTAGGTCTGTCAATAACTGTGTTTGCAAAGGACGGTCAATAGATTGCGCCAAGTTCCATGCTTTCCTGAAAATGTGCAAAACTCTTTCAACATTTGGATGGGACTACATGGGAAATGCCACTGCATGCCTTCGTCCCTTTGGTGGATGTCGTTGGTAAAACACGACACTTTTCACAGTACTGGTCAGCAATAATAAGTTCGAAAAAGTGCAGAAACCTTACGGTTTATTTGAATGACATAAAGTAAAAATGTATATTTACTGATAAAAACTATGTCTGGTACATCGTCATATTCTAAAAATTCATGACTATACTCTTCGTTGCAAATCACATTTGTTTTCTCTATCACTATTTTAGTTTTAGCTTGTGAACTTCTTGTGTGACGAAACTTCCATTAAAAGGGAAAGGGGAGGAATCCATACAGCTGATGTGATTATTGTTATTTTCAAGCTAAATGCAAACACTCACGTGAACGAATAATTTTTTCACTTACATCTTCAGCTCTTTTGAACAATACTTGTGCAAAGAGACCTCAAAATGCTGTTTCAAAAATCGTTTCATAATACATTGAGTGTGAAAGCGATATAAGAAGTTATAAAAGAAAGAAGAATATGACAACACTATTAAATAAAAACAATTTAAAGCAGGGTCGATATCATTATCTACAAATATACATATTACACATAAACAATTAGACACTGTTTCGTTTCATCAATCCATTCAGTATATTTGATTTTTCATTAAAAATCATTGTTGATTGCTCAAAATTGGACACTGGCTGCTTTACGTAAATCAAATTTTTCATACATAATACACGTCAAATGTACGACTGTTATTTTTTGTTGAAAAGGTTCTTCCGTATCTGTTTATACATCTGCATCAAATTGGGCAAATCACAAGCAATAACCACGGTCATTGCAAGCACGATAAGAAAAATACCGCATGAATAGCCAATCCCTACGGCAATTAGTCTGTCATCTTTGGCGGAAGACTTTTTTCGCTTGTACAATTTTGTCGATTTAACTTCTACTTTTAATGTTTTCCTTGTTTTCTCCATTTTCTGTTGGAGTTCACTTTGTGTAAAGTCCACCTGCTTTGCCACCTTTCTACAGTCGCAGAGACAAGATCTGTTCGTTGTGGTATTTTCTATATCAAGCTTATTGGAGCAGGACAAACCTTTGTCTTCCAGCGAATCTGCAATAGGGTTTGATAAAACATTACTACTGAAAAATTAACTAAAGTCTTGAAATTTTTGCACTCGACTTGTTTCGCGAAGGTGTTTTCTCATGAAAATAAAATAATCAATACATATTCTACCCTGGAACAAACACGAACCATACAACTCAGGATTGTTAACATAGCCCAAAAAGTCACAAAAATATTCTTTCGCGAAAAGCTGTAAGTCAACTAAGTCGCAAAATCAAGGTTTCGCTGAAATTTCTGGATTAATGAAATTATGAATTTAATAGTAGAAGATCTAATAAAGTATATAGATTCGATATAAATATATTTGTTTTCATTATCAATAACAAATATTCTATTTATTTATTTAGAAATAATTTTGTAAAGTTTTATATAACTGATTATTTTATAAACAAACGTAGCCTCATTCGGCTTTACTTTTAGCTTGCAAACAGAGAAGGATACATTTTACATGGCTACATTATTAATCTTCGATAATAAGAAAAACAATTGTTTCTCTATTAATTTTGGTTTTTTTTATTGAGGGAAACGGATTAAGAACGCGAAATAACAGTTAAAGGCCATAACGGCTCGTGATTTAATCAAAAATGTGATATTCGGAAAATTTAGTGCTTAACAATAAGGAATTTATAGTAAACGAATCACAGCAATTTAACATTATTTTGGTCTTAAAACCTAGATTAACTAAGATTTGATACCTATAATGGAAGCGAAATAAGCACAGCGAAAATTTGGAGAAAAGCATTTAATACGACGGAAAAAAGGAATTTTATTTTCTTGCTAATATGCGAGATTATCTACTCGCGAACTAATTTACCCGTTGAATATTCTAACGCGACACTGACATGCATCATACAATACAGTTAGTATTGTATTATATGTTTGTGAATAAGTGAATAAATAGCAACCAAACCGATTGGCTGATATTTATAAAGCTCCGCAAACGGGTCAAAATATACAGTATGTACCGTAAAGGCAGTTTCATTTGCGAGGATATCATTTCCGTACATCTGCGCGAACGCACCTGCTCTCGAAAAAAAATTTCTCGTTTAATATACTAAAATGATATAACTATACCCTATACAGTTTAACTTTTCGCCATGTCAATTAAATTCATACTTATTCCCAACGCCCAGCATTGACTATTATTATCGCTGCCCATGACGACCTGGTTTATGTCCATCCAGTCCGGACTTTCTATCGTCACCAAAGTGTTGTGTCCTATATGTTGGCCTGCTCCACAAGATATCTGATCATCAGACCAGTCAACCCAATACAGCTTCGGTCCCTCGCAGTCATCATCAAGTTTCCTATGATTGCGACTCCGTTCTCTCAATACTACTTTAATACTTCTGTCATCTCTATAATAGCTGTCGATCATGACTATTGATAATTCACCGTTTGTCTCATACAAATTGATCCAAGTGAAAACACAACTCTGGACTTGGAAGAAGAATCCACTAAGAGCATGAACATTCAACATTTCGAAGTCTGTATAAGTTCTTTTAAAATTACCACCATGTACCATTATTGGGCGGGCTGTAAATAAAAAGGTGAATGCTACACAAAAACATATTATATTGTATATATGTTTGATATGTTTTCCCTTTGCAGAACTTGCGGGCAAGAAAGCCAGAAAAATGGACAACAATAACAGGTATACTTGTTTATCACAACTCTTTGTTAACACGTACCTAAGATACGCATTGATCGGTAATTTGTTGGATTGTAATTTAATGTTCCACTGACGACTTTCACTTGGATAGAGGCGCCACCGTATGTCAGTGAAGGGCAAACAACTTTACACATGCTCGGCCCTAATGACTGTTGAGAAGGGGTGGCACCAACACCGACACCTACTGTGACTTTCTAATCCGAAAGACAAGGAAAGCAAGCCGAGCGTGGTACAGATTTGAACCCACGACCTCACAATTTCAAGGCAAACACACAGAAAGTCAGGGCGTCTCCCACAGATACGCAAAAACAAAAGAAACCTACATAAATATTGACACTGTATAAGGCTTAGAGAAGAGAAGAGATACAATCCCGAATTGTTTTTTTTTCAATTTCAATTAGGCAGCCACAATAATCGTTTACTACCTTAACTAACAATATGAATGTAGCAACTGATCAAATTCATTATTTGACAACCCAATAACACTACTGATAAGCTCCTGAGAATCATGTCCTACTACTAAAGGAAACAACATCAAAAGCACAGATACTTATGTATCGACCGCCAGAAGAACCAGGGGAAAATTAAAATTTGGTGAACATTTTACAAACACAAACCTCTAACACCCCAGAAGTTGGATCAGGTGCGCTGAAGGAACGAACGACAAAATGCAATCATACATTAGAATTTCATATATCATCGTCTTTGTCGATTCTTAGATCGCAAATTTTGGCACCTGGATTGAATATGCTTTTTTGAAATAAAAATGAGGACGTACCGAAGGAATTTAAAATCTAAGTCCTAAAACATGACAAGTCCATGATAATGATGATCTCAACGCGGAAAACATTCGCAAATCCGAAAAGGGATGGGACAAGGTGTCCAGATGGAGTCAGTGTCCCTTGTTGGCGTGCCACAACCGTCGCAAATATTCAAGGTAACCATCATTCATTCTATCCATGCTTTGACTTTATAATTTGGTCATGAAATAATGCGGTAATGATGGCAATATGCATCGTGATCGATGAAATGATATTGAATTCAAGATGAAATCGTCATACAATAGAATAAATATTAATTCATAAAAATACAAAAATGAGTGTGAATGCCTTAAGAATTATTTCTTAATTCATTTCGTGAAGTCTCACTACTGCATGTTTACTGCACGTCACTTCAATTTTCGTAATTTTACAACCAAATCAACGTTAGATATTGGCTTACATAGGAATGTTTCATTGTGTTTATTAAGGAAATTTAAGAAAACTCTCATTCAACAGAAATGGAAAGTACAAAAACGTTATACTCTTGAATGACATTGAAGACAGTTAATAAAGACTGGTTATCTTTTTGTCAAATTAAGTAGATCCGAACAATTCTGTAAACACTTTACTTACTCTGTGTTTTAAATGTGAGCATCGAGTTGGGAAATTTACATAAAAAGCCGGAATCATCTAATTGTGCTTTGTTGATACTGTTATTACATAGACATTCTGACCCCTGTAAGTAATAAAACGTCATTATCTAATCTATCTATCTACGCGTGTTTATAAGTACAAATGAAAAGTCATTGGAACATACACCAGAATTGTAAAACTGGGACAGTGTTAACATTGTAAAACAAAATTTTAATCCTTAACTTTTTTTTTAAATAATCACAATATATTGTCATTACGATTAACTTTGTTTGTAAATAACATGATTCAGAGATAAATAAGCAGTTTTGTACACTTGCTTAGTAGCGTTGTCGACTCTATAGAAATCACAGAAACCTAGGTTTCAACCGCCATAGAAATTAGGAAGATATGTATATATGTGATTATTACACCTTTGATTTCGTTACCTTCATTATCTATATAAAGTCCCGGGGCATTTATTTGGCAATAAATGCCCGTCATTCGTGTAAATCAATATGACGGACATTCACGCTTACTCTACTGTTTTCTTTTCACTTTTTGTTCGTGAAATGTTCCATTTTGCGAGTACAGAACTGGTAATAGACATTAAAAGGTGTAATAAAAAGTTATAGACTGAATATGGAGGAATAAGTCCGCCCTTGGTCTACACAGTAAAAAGGACCTCGCAATCTCGGTTCTGTTCACTGTGTAGACAACGGGCATGCTTATTACTCCATAATCAGTCAATAACCCGTAAATCTTGGACAGACACTATCTGTCACACAGATCTGAAAATCGAAAGATGGAATCAGGTGCCACGGAGGAGTTATCTTCCCCTGCTGACCGATCAGACCCGCGGCGAGTCCACAGTCAAAATCATTTCAAATAATTGAAAAACAAATTCTCGTCAAAGCCGGTAAAGACGATTCAACAGCCACGATACAGTAATTAAAAAAAATTGACTGTAGACTATTGTACTGTGTATTGACTGAAGATACCAAGGGGGAATCAATAAATCAAAAATCCAAAGGCAGACGAAATCATGGCCAACCAAAAAAGAGACAACACAAACAGCTATCAACACAACAACACGTGTAAAACCGATAAATAAGTAACACGAACCCCCACTATAAACTAGGGGTGAGTTCAGGTGCTCCGGAAGGGTTAGCAACTCCTACTCCGCGCGCGGCACCCGCCGTGTCACTAATTTCAAATTTGAGAAAATGTCTTATTCGGTAATTGTCGCAATCGGGAAGTAGAGTTCGGGATTAAGTATACGACAAGGAGAACACACGCCCCCTCAACTGTAAAAATCGGTATTTTACAACAATTAAACACATTCAATTCATTAAAATATTGTAAATGCAAAGAAGGTTGACAAAGTGCCCGTAAAGCTGCTTGATNNGTTTAGTAAACTATGGTAATATTATCAACTTATCTTAATAAAGGCGTAAAATTGACCGTTGATGCCACAGAAATCAAGACAGCTAGATGTCGCATTTGTTGTAGATAAGTTTTGTTTAAAAGAGAAAACCATGTCGTCTTCATAATAACAACCAATATATTCGTCTGCAATAGAATTCAAATCTGTGAAATCAGTGAAGCTTCCTCAATATGGACATCAGAAGTACGTTCGTACATGCATTGACATATGGTTACATTTGAAATATTGCATCTAACGCATATATGATAAGTTCTATAATATTGGATCTGATATTGAAAAAAAATAACTTGCACTAAAACCGTAGTTTTTTCGATGTTCTAGTAAATTTGAGGAATTACCCGTTAGTTGTTGTTGTTGCGTTGTTGTTTAACGTCCCACTCAAAAATTTGTCACTCATATGGAGACGACACCGTGTGTCGGTGAAGGGCGACAAATTGTGCCTGTGACACGGGACCTCGGTTTTTACTGTCTCATCCGAAGGACAGGGTCGGCCAACCGCCGAGTGGCGCTGCGGGAATCGAACCCCGAACCCCTCGGCTCGAAGTCGAACACGCTAACCACTCGGCCACGGAGGTCCCGAAGACCGTTAGCAATAAGTATCTGTTTAATATATTATTTTATAAATGAGGATAATAAGAAAAAGTGAAACTGCAAGTCGGTCATAATTGATTGTTAAGTGGTCGCGCATGAATACTTTGTAGCAAAATACGATGTCTTCGATAGAAAAGTATTCCTAGAACAAAACAAATGAAAAAGATGTCTCATACAAAAACAGTCAGCTTGACTTGTGGATCCAGTGTCCTTAGTTTTCATCTGAGATGGACAGTATTTACAATATGGTTTATCCGCCTGGTTCTGGTAATATCCGATCGGGCATGGGATGCAAGTTGTATCGTTATGCAAATAGGTTCCAACAACACAGATCGCTGCAATACATGAAAACTGTAACCAATTATTTAAGTAACGTCATAATCATGTTATCTAATTAGTGACTTTAAAGATAATATTTAAGGTAAGGCATGGAATTCAAAATAAAAATCATATATACATTAATGATAGAAAATATTTCGGATCCATAATAACAAAGTTTTGGTCCATACTTAACTTCTGCAAGAGGAAAATAAAGTTCATTAAATTTCAGTGCGCAATGATTTCTAATATAGCCAATATAGTTTGTTCAATTATTGATTAACGTCTAACTCAAGATTAATTCACTCATATGGAAACGTCATCTTGTACCGATGAAGAGCGAAACATTAATTCGGCTTATGCTTGGCACTTTTGGCCGTAGACGTTCTTTAACGCGTCGAACCTTCTGTAAATCGTGAATTCGGTTTTTACTGTATAATCTAATGGACATGGACAGCCGATCGCAGCGCGGTGTGGATTGGAACCCACAACCTCTCAAAAAGAAGGCGAAAACTGTTACCACCGCGCCATGGCGGTGTCATGATATAACCTATAGAGAACATCTATATTTAGCATTCTCAAATTTTTATTTTTGTAAACCATAACACTTTAAAATGCAGTCTTGAGCGCAAGTGGAATAAACAAACAGAGAAATAATGTTGAACATACGGACAGTGCAGTTCTTATTTGATGACGATGCTTTGCCAATTGTTGTCGAGTTATCGGGACATCTCTTGCAATTTGCATAAGGACCATTTATATTTTCTTTGTAAAATCCTCTCTGACATGCTGTACAGTTTGGATACTCGCCCTGATATCCATTAATGCATACTGGAATTTACAAAAACTGAATATGAAATGTTAAAAGAGATATGATTCAAAAAAGATGTAGTCTGGTATATGTCCGTCATGAAATAAATTTTAATCAATTTTACGGACTTAAGTTTTTATGAGCCAAACCATTATTTTATCTGTTAACATGCTATCATAACTGACATGTTCTAGAAGACAAAGACATGTCATAAAGGATTGCAGAAGTATACATTTAACATTTGATACTCTTGGAAATTTGAAAAGGAATATACATGTATATCATGTCTCTTATTCAGAAACTACATGTACGTTTATCGCTTCTCAAAAATTAATAGTTGAGCCTCATTAATCCGGACGGCAAATATCCGAATGCTTCAATATCTGGACGAATTTTCTAGGGAGCAAATATTTTAAATTGCAACGGTCATTATAAATTAAGCGTTTCAGTTATGTGGACGCTTCATTTATTTTGACAATTTCCGTGGAAACGAAAGTGTCCGGAATAATGGGACACCGCTGTACTTGAATCATTTTTCACAGGTGAAGGAAAAAGTACAATAATTTCTAGTTTTACCTTCTGTCAGATGTATCATCATTTCACCTTTACATATAGACGTCGGTCCATTCCAGCAGTCTTTATTGCATTCCGTCTCATTGAGAACAGTGGTGTTGGGATCCAGATTATTTCCACAGTAGCACTCCCCATTAAGCTGTAAATAGATCACATTTCCTCTATCAACTTTGATTTAGAAAAACATGCCAACCGAGTGAAATAAACAAGAAATCCAAAAGGAATGAATTTTGTTATTTTTAGTTAATAATGACGATCTATTAAACAACAAAAACAAAGTCAGGATCGCCAAAACTACTGAAGTATAAATTGCTAGGGTATTGCAATTTACTGACCATAATGGAAACATATAAATTTGTTATAACTGTATACATGTATCATTAAATAATAACGGTAGCGTCATATTAAACGCCACAATATACATAACATTGCAAAGAAAACAGCGTAATAGATCGTTGAAAAACACACATATAAAGGATGTTGGTTTGTGACGAATGAGGCGATGGGTGTCTGAATTAGGTAAAGCCCTACTCAAATCACGGGAAATAAAGCGACTGCTAATACATCTACAAATGTATGGCCAATGGTCCATATCTACTTAGAATTAATTGATGGCGATAAGACAAGCGCTGATCGTAACTGATATAAGATAGACTGATACTAAAAATATTTAGTACATCACATGATAATTACTTAATTTCTCATTGGATAACAACGTGAATACTATTTAGTGTAGAAATCATCTGTCCTTGACTACGGGGTTACTATACGTAGAAACGGGACTATGCCTAGGTATATTCCCCCGCAAAAAATGAATAGTTCTGGCAATGACGTAATGTCTTGCGGCAGACTGCTGGTAGCCAGAGGGTTAAGTGATTTTAATTTATTGATATTATTGCAATATCCTATGGCCAAATGTTCAAGAAAATATAAAACCCTTAGTTATTTTTCTTGGAAAAAACACACACATGTGATGTAATGTACTAAGTCTATTATTGACCTCTCCCTCGGAAACAGTTCTCCTATAATTTTGTCTGGTTATCGATAGTACCTCACCAGACAACACCAGGTCCATAATAGATTAAGGGTGAATAAAGAATTTCCTTTTATTACGATTCTCATTTCGTACAAAGAGATTTTCATTCAAAGTAATACTGGTTTTCGCGCTGTTTTCTTGGATGATTTGAAGTTTATTGTGAGCTAAAGTACAATTCTAGTTATTGAGCAACAGACGACCAGAATTATCGACCAGGATCTGATCAGTTATATTCTAAATTTAACTCAAAGCAGACGAAGTTTCAATCATTTTTTCAATATTAAACAAACTTGATTTTCGAACGCAAACAGGTCCGATATAAAAATGTAACATCCGATTACCACGTGATATTCGAAAACGTTTGTCTGGGACTAATATCCCGAATGGTTATGGAACGCAAATCTAGAGTCTTCCCGCTAAAATGACGTTAGCGCGGGATATCGAAGTTTTGCATCATTCCATCATTAATACAGACAACGGTTCCGCTATGGGATACAACGTTGTACTTGAAGTACTTTCATTTCAAACAGATATTATGTATACATACCTTAGAGCCGGCGTATCTTTGTCCTTGAGTTCGACAGGAATATATGCAGTCCTCAACCGTCCAGTTCAATGATGCTGGGATGTGCTTGTGTAGAGTACTGTTCGTGAAGCATCCGATGTACTCTTTTGATTATGAATATAGACATAATGGAGGCGATATGTTACTAAGAAGATGAATGGTTCGTTTTGTAACTTAGAAGAATGTTTACCATAATAAATACTTATGCCGTATGTAAGACAATATTTATTCACGCTGGAGTGTTAAAGACTGATACAAGTTAATGCAAAAGGGCATTCTTCCTACGGTCAATATATCAGATATGGCATGATACCTTGTTATATCATCATTAAAGATTTCTTGAATCTCATTTTGTATTTTACATTTTGTCTTAGAATTCACATTTTGATGACAAGTAAGCTATGATATGTTCTACCTCAGGTCATATTTGTATTGTATCATTAAGAAGTCTTTGGTGTCATTGTCATTTTACAATTATAATCTAACCATGTAAACATAAACTATTCATAGCCTGAATATAAGGGAATAAACCCGCCAAAAACACACAGTTAATAGGACCAAGTTTGTGATTTCCTTTTCACCTCCCAGACCTACATTGGGCTTATGCCTCTATATTCAGCCTAAGTCTTAGCATAACACCTTTTAATGTCAATCATCAGCTTATTAATAACTCGGTTTACGAACTTACGAATCGGCAACAGCAGAGGAACCACTAACGTTCGTCATTTTGGTTCGTGCTAATAACGTCATGATGACGTTTATGGGCATTAATAAATGTAGGCTGTGTATGGCTCTGTAAATGATCGCNNTGCCAGTCCTTCTGATTTTATACCTAGGTACGCTCCTTTAATGGTTACATTAGATACCATAAGCAATTCTTCAGAAGGAAACTTTGCACTCGTGCCAACGTTGATTACGTTATTTCGCCAGCCGAACCAAAACGTCGAAAAATTGCCAGTATTACAAACACATGTACT
>JACSZP010004197.1:3898-16670 GCA_016161895.1 Pinna nobilis | reverse complement strand
TATTTTCGCGAGTAAGAGCTCTCGCGTAATTACGCGAAAATAAAGTTATCGCAAATAAAACTGGATATACAGTAGATGGATGGATGGATAGAAAGAAGATTTCATATACAGATGATAACTAACTACAAAAAGCTTGTTGTCAAAACGATATTAGAAATCACTATTACTGTCAGTATTTCGTAAAATTTAGGATGAGCTTATTTGTAATACAACTTTTCTCAGTGCGACATGTTGAGTAACCGGAACTTGTTGAGCGGTGGTTATTGAGACGTCTTTGACGGGAATTGTTTCCTTATTTTTTTTTTTTTTATTTCAATTTACTCATGGCAGGTGTCGCCGGTCAATTGAGGATGCTTTTCCCAACTTGTCACATGGTCCCATTTTATTCTATGTAACGAATGAAAACATAGAAAAAGGTTATATTAAAATAAATTTGTAATATAGCATATTTTGTTCTTATATAAAAGTGGTAAAGTAAAAGATACCACGGGGCACTCCAAATTCAAAAAGTCGACGACAGACAAAACCGTGGCAAAAACAAAAAGGAGACAAAACTACACACAGAAATACACTGATAACTAAAAATAGAGTAACTCGAACCCCACAAAAACCGGGGATGAGTTCAGGTGCTTCGGAAGTGTAAGCAACTCCTTCTCCACGCGTGGCACCCGTCGTGTTTCACATTGTCGAATACACGAATAAGTCACAATTGGTGATGGTCATAAACAAGAAAGGGGGAATTGGGACAAGGTATGCGACAAGGGGAACAAATCCCTCATAATCTGTTTACACTGGTTAACTGTATTGATCAACCAGGTCATGATGGCACGCCGTGTCACATATCTTTTACTGGATTAAGTCACAATCGGTGTTGGTCATAAAAAGGAAAAAGGGATGTGAAATTTCCTTTTCTGAGATCTTACAGAATAAACTGGACTTGTTTTATTTGCATAAGTCGACGTCATTTTTTAAATTTACTTAAACAGAGACATACGACCATTGGTTATTTTACATGCCGACAATTGGTTTGCACGGGAAAGTCAAGACCTAAGTCCCTTGTCGCAGAATTTTTCGATACGTTAAATAACACTCAATGTCTGTAAGTGTTGAGCCTATAGTCAAACCTGCCTTAGTGACCACTTGAATTATGGGACCACCTCTCATATGTGACCCTGTTTATTCTTGCTTACAGTCTTTAGGACAGTCTTTTAAAACGGGTTCGACTGTATTCTCCAACTCGTATTACCGCGTTAGTATTCTGTTTTGTTTTTTGTTTTTTTGCCATCAAGCAAATATCTATTTCATTTTCTTTTTTTTATTGCCTACATGGAACCATGCTTACGGTCGTCCCGGAAGTGATGCACGTGAATCCGGTACATGTAACAGGCGGCAAATATAGGTACGGTCACACGTGAGGTTTTCTTCCACTTCGGTTTAAAAAGTCACGAACCTTTCCGTATTGTAACTAGTACAGACTGGTACTCGGTCTACAGATTTAGTCAAAGGCCACTTTAGAACACGGAAATAAGTGAACTAATAAGTACGTAGTTATTAACATTCTCATTGTATATCTACGCAAACTAGGAACATTGAGTTACCCTAAATTCGCAACTATGACATACCGGTACCCCAAAGGCAGTCACTAAATACCAGATGTAAAGGCATTTCAGTGTGAGCTTTAATATATGTGCTATGCAACGTCTATTGATTGCATTCTACCTTAAGCTTTAGAGAAGGTATCCAGAGAAAACGTTCATGAAATCACAAAAATTATATTTACATAGCCAACCTCGGTTCACCATGGTATTTGCGCCCGTGGGCTTAGCCGATGACATGGGGAAGCTACGAAGATCCATGGGCACAGATCTATGAGAGAAATCCAAGAATCCATTGCACTCGTTGACACCATCATAACATAGCATGCAATGATGATCTTGTCTAATACGCTGTTGATCTTACTGTAAATCATGTTTTATTCGTGAGATTTTTATTTTCGTGTAATTACGTGAGAGCACTTAATCTCGAAAATAAAAGTCTCGCTTAATATACAACCCTTAGATAAAATGCTCAATACAACATAAACTTAGAATACTTAGTAGCAAACACGCGAAAATATAGTGTCGCAAATAACTGCATGGCTACCAATTCGCCAAAATAAAGTTCCGAGAAAATTTCTGGATTTACAGTAATTAGTACTCCATATAATTTTTCAATCAATGGACAATAAAACCCCACTTTTCACACCTTGCAGGTAGACTATTATCAGTATGAATTTATCAAAACTTGAAGAAAGTATTTTAGCTTTTAGAAAGATAAATAAAGCACAAAGCTGAAATTATTCTTCACTGACGGTATGACTGCGGTATGACTGTATTCATACCTATCTATTTTTATAATGGTCTGCATTTGTATGTTTTTATAATTTTGCTGGCTTTAATTCATTAAAATATATTCAAAGTAAACCATCTCATCTCTGTTGCAAAATCGATATGTACCAATTATTAAGATTTTGAGAAGTCTCCGAGTTTTCTTTAAAAAGAATGGAAGTTCTTAATCTAGGCGAAATTAAAGTACCGGTAGTAGTCTTCCTTAAGCCCTGAAATGCCCGCGACTTATCAATAAGCCATCGTAGCACAATGACATTGAAAATTCATATGGGTAATGCTACCTGGTTACTAGAAATTTTAAGTATAAAAAAGTCTACAAAATTAAAAAATGATCGTATTTTATCTCCTTTAAAGATCGAGATTGCTGATATCAGCAAATGGGACGTAGTAAGTACATAGACAGACTTTAACAAATATTATGTACCGAGAGAAATAACAAATCTGACCAATCACTTGACACACTGAGATAAAAGGAAACACTCGTACAGATCAACAGCGTATCTATTGAGTGTTTGCACGGATAAGAACTCTTATGAACTTCCGGATTCCTGCTTCTCTAAGACGATCGACCACACGTCATTTCAACATATAACTTCAGTTTTATGAAAAAAAGTTTACTTTATTACGATCCAAGCAATAGTTCTTCAGACAAAGGAAGCGAAAAGTTATTGCAGTAAAACGCTTCATCAGACGTTGACTCCTTCCGGACGGACACCTGGTTTCATCCCGTTCTGGATTCGTCGTTTTATCCAGGACTTGGAAGTTTTGTCATCCCTTGCTACCTTATTTTACATTTAGTATCGGCTAAGAACAGGTAAGAATTAAGACAGGAAAGGACGTTTATTTTTTAAAAGAAAGTCATCTTTACGATAAAAAATCATTAATCTTTCTGGTGTTGATTGTAGTCTTATGGCAATTGTTTTAACTTGGGGTCTTATAGGGCCTATGCAATGCTGAAAAAAGGCTGCAGTTCTGTCAGACAATATATGTATATACATAACATGACTTTTCTTGTGTTTCCTTGAAGAAAAGTGAAAGTGAATGTTTCATTTTGCATTTTCCAATATATATTTTCATAATTTGTTCTAATGCAATCATTTCTAGATCTGTTGTAAAACTCGGATTCTTTCCGGTTTTTGTGAGTTGTCTGTCTGTACCAAGAATAATCTTGTCCTTTTCTCTTTTTTTTTAATTTGCACTCTTAAGTAGGCGCCAACAGTCTCTTTTAGCCAGTATCCCTTACAATGCAGGGTCATTATCACAGCGTAGTTTGCCAATAAAAACTCTCATTAGGTCGAATGCTATCCCACGTGTTTCATACAAATTGTTATGCCGTTTATGACACACAAATACTGACTTTGAATATTGGGCTCAAGGCGGATGTAATCGGTCGATAAGGAATGCATGCTTCTAGGCACTTGATCCCACCTCTGGTATACCCTGTTTGTCCAACTCTTTATTTTGTATTCCTTATTAGAATTCTGAGATTGACCAATGTTCTTACCTTTATATTTTAATGTACATATATTACTAAAAAAATGAAATAACTACCGCGCCTTTTGTCTATATGCAAATTGTTTAGTATTTAATAATAATATTTGATAAACATGCGTTTTACATGCCAAATGCCAAGTACGACAGTCCATTATTACCATCATAAATAAAAGTCAATTCTATTCACTGTGCAGAATTTATGTTTCGTTACAGAACAATCAGGGGACTGCCGTGCCCGGCCTAGTGGTTAGCTTGTTCAACTTCTGAACGTAAGGTTTGAGGTTCGATCCCAAGCCACATAGCGGTTGGCTGTCTCTGTTTGAGACAGTAAAATCCGAAGTCCCATGTAACAGTAGGTGTTCGTACGTTAACGTACTGTCCCTGCTATACGGACAGAAGTGCCCAGTATAGGTAAAATTTGTCGACCTTCACCGGCACACGGTGAATTCTCTACATAAGTAGATTATTCTTCTTTCAGTTTTGATTGTTTAATTCTGTTGTTGTTGTATTGTTGTTTAACGTCCAACTAAACAGTTTTTCTATAAGATTAAGACGTCACCAATACCGGTGAAGAGTAACAAATTCGTCCTATGCTCGGCACTTATGGACACTAAGTAGTGAGGGTTGTTTAGCATGCCAACACATTCTGTGAGACCGGCATTCAGTTTTTCACCATCCCGTGTCGCAGATGTTCTCATGTTTGGTTTCGAGCCGTAGCCGCATCGCGGTTGGCGTCTCCATATAAATGAAAGATTCCCATGTGGGACATTAAAACAATAATACAACAAATATAACCAACAGAAAAATCAAAGCCAGAAAAACTAGGTTACTCGCCGAAAAGGGGGATTTCCCTACAGTACGACAGAGTATGCCTACTCCCCCTATACTCCTGATCCCACCTCTGGTATATCCAGGGTGCGTGTTTTATCAAGTATTTATTTTATATTCCTTTTAGGATTTATAGGATTATTCCCTTTTCGGTACCTTAATCTTTATTTTAGTAGCAGTGGTGGGATTGGGTTGACTGGGATTATTTTTGCAATAATAAAGTGGCTACAATTTCAACAAAGAAAACATTTGAATAATTTATTAATATGTACCACATCTGTTTGTTTAATGAAGTGATTTGATCAATTAAGGCAATAATTGCAACCAAATTTAAAATAATGAAATCTTGTATCGGAAATAATATGTTAATTCACTTCTCTTACCTTATTATTTGTACTATTAAGTTAAAGAATAATTTTCTAGTGTCTTATCTATATTGCATCTATATTGCTGACAGAATACAATACTTCCGGGTCTTTGTTAAACATACTGCTTCCTACTTATTTAGCAAAACGAATAACGATATCTGATAAGCATGTTTTTAACATTTCAATGTTATTTACGCCAGTCCGCTAGTGCCATTATAAATACACGTCGGAATTCGACACTTTGCAGAATTTATGTTGCCTAACAAAACAATTAATGAGTAAAGAAACTAGGTTACTCGCCAAAAAGGGGGGTTTCCCTACAAAGTCTAATAATGCATAAATCAGTGTTTTGAAGGTCAAGTCGCTCGATTCCCGCGTTAGGCTATAACACAATAAAATTGACTTCATTGGAATTTGACCCCTGGCGGCTGTTTTCAGACGACTGTCACATTGATGAAAATTCCTTGTAGTAAAAACCAGGTAAATTTAAACAATATCTTTCCTTAAATATGAGTGTTGATTTGGGCCATTTGAAATCTTCCTTCTATCGATTTTGAAAGGTAAATTTATGGTTTTATACGTTAACCTGTGTCAAGTAAGTCTCAGCTGCACTAATAATAAATTCTTCTCCTTCTCCTTAACCAAAGGCCATATCCTTTCCCATTTGGCCCTTATATTGTAACTATGTTTGCATCACCATTGACAAATTTTCGCTTAAAAGGTGTTTGTGGAAAATAAAATGTTGCACTGGAGAAACTTTAACTTACAATTGAAAATTTGACATTTTCAGCAAATCTTTGCCCACGATTAAATAGTTTAATTTTGCTTACAGTTGAATTAAATGTTTTGATCGTTCGACAGAAGATGCTTACTACTTTCAGATACCTGATTCCATATCTGGTATATCCAGGGTCCGTGTTTTACCAACTCTTTGTTTTTTACTACTTATTGGGGTTATGGTATTGTTTATTTTTCGTTTCCTAAACCTTTGTTTTAGTGGCAGTGGTGCGGTAGGGTCGACGTGGATTATTTTTGCGGTAATAAACCGATCACAATTTTTAAAATGTCACATTCGAATAAAAATTTAGTATTCATAACATAATTATTTAAAGCATTGCAATAAATTTTAAATCATGAATAATGTGTTGCAGGGTCTAGATATCGTCGACTTCCAATTCCCCATAATACATAAGTGTCCTTACAAACAACGATACAATGCAGGGTCTGCTTAATAATGTTTAGAATGGTGAACGTAGAAATAAAATAGTAAAGGCAGCGAACAGTGATCGATCTCACGATTCCTACAAAAATTGCAAAATAAGGAGTTGGACAAACACGGACCCCTGAATACGCCAGAGATGGGATCAGGTGCCTAGGAGGAGTAAGCATCCCCTGTTGACCGGTCACGCCCGCAATCAGCCCTATGTCTTGATCAGGTAAACGGAGTAATCCGTAGTCATAATCAGTGAGTAAAGAATGGTCAAACAACCGTTATGAAACATGTCAGACAGCATTCGACCAAATGACAGGCCGTATCGGCAAACCAGATCATTGTTACGACCGTAGAATTTACAAAAAAGTTACTTTAACCGAAACTGTTGGATTCCCTGAAACATCAACTTGTTTGTCAGTAGCCCACCTCGATTTAAAAACTGATCATACGCTGAACAGGCTCTAGCGTATCGAATCATTTGAGAGACTTAAACTCCATGTGCAGACGAAGATGGAATATTGCTACTTAGATATGGGAAGTTGAAAATGGTGAAACTGAAGTCATCCCTTTTGTCATAAAGTTAAATTATCAGTTTACAATTGAGGTCTATTTTCACTAAAATATCGAAGTACGAAGCAGACGTAGAAGACTTTCATCTTTCATCTCGAGTTCACTGGGGTATATCGAATTGACATATGAATGAAAATTATTATTGTTGATAGATAAAACGTCGTCAGTATATCTATTTGTCGAGTTGAATGCAACAACAAGAACTTTTTCTTCTCGCGTAGGAGTTTTTGAATAAATTCTGCCTCATTAGAATACAAATCTCGGTTTAGGGAGCGATAAACAATATGGCGTAGGAAGACAAAATTTCCAAACAAACTTTATAGAAATATTTTCATCTTTTTTCAGCTGAAAAAGCAAACAAGAAAATGTCTGACAACTTTGAAGAGGACCCTGGAACAGGTGCGCCGACGTTTTATCCCGGGGATATTCGACAAGGGAATAAACCTGACCGAACTATTTCGTCCTCAGTCACTTTTGTGACATTAGCATCAATTTCTTTTGCAATCATAATCAGTAACGCCTCAAAGAGATATTTGGAAGAATCTTCATTCTATGTGATGTTTTCTTTGATGATAATTTTTATCATGGTGGGATTTTCTTGTATGACTTATATTTTCATAACGGCATATAAAACAGGAAACATATGTCCAAATCCAACCGTCCCCTCATCGACTATTCTGCCAAAACCAGATTGCATTTTTTATTACTCTTTGGTACTGGAAGTATTTTGAAAACTTCATTAGAAGTCGCCGCAGACATCGAATGTGTGAACAAATATGACGATTATTCTTACATCATAAGTTGTGTGATCAAATGTTCAACTATTGTTTATATGTGTTACGAGATCAGTTTTTTTGCCTACTTTCGGAAAGTCAAATTTGACAGTTCTCACAACATAGCTATTGCACTATTGTTCATATTGCTAACAAATGCAACAATGTGGATGAACTCATTATTGAGCGATGCCACTCATCTAACGAATTCGACGGAAATGAGCAACTACACAGATGAGTTATTCTTTGCAAATTGCTACTTGAACTCAACAGTTCTAGACTACTCAAGTAAACTTTCCCCCGTTTTATCTCCCATGCGCAGTGAGTATAATCTTCTGGCTGTTTGGTTTATATTGTTGTTCTGGTCATCGACAGCTTCAAAGGTCGAAGAAACGACCATTCAACTTGTTCCCGCTGAATCCATGCAAAGTATGCATTTGGAAAATGGGGATTCTATAGCAACCCAAAGATGGAAACGACACCAAAATCCGGTTTCAACGATTATTGCGGTCTCTGTGGGCATTATTTCTAATGTTCCTATGCTGGCTACAGTGATGCTACATATATGGATACTGCCAGAAAGTGAATCCGTGGATATAATTAATAATACTTTACAGGTAGTTCAAAAGTGGACCTGGTTGCTTTTGGTCTACTCCTGTTTTCATGTCTATTCAACATATGGAGAGCCAAAAAGGACAACAAAATCGTTCAAATATTCAGAATTGATCCTCATTTTAGCAACGGCGGGTGCTATGGTAGCGACGATACCAATCGTAATAGTTGGTTTACAGTCCGAATCTTTTTCTGGGATGTTAACTATAATTCACGGTGTAGTTGATTCACTGGTGAACATTAATCAAACACTTCTTCTACTCTTGGCAGCGCGCCAAGCAATTTCAGCAGAGTACGAGGGATTCTTCGCCTTCCATCACATGTGCTTGTTGATTTCCATCAGCAACTTCCTTTGTTGGTTTTTGGACACTATCAGCATGAAGAAGTTATCCTCTTTGGATGTCATATTAAGTGATAATGCCCTTTGGATAAGGAAAATGGTCATTGTGCCGATTTTCCTGTTCTATCGATTCACGTCTTCTATTGAATTCTACAACTTGTATCACTTGCATAAAAAGCTGTAATTGTTGTACGTGAACAAGTAAACTTCAAGTTCATGCAATATTTGAAAATATTTTGATTTCGCTTCATGTGTATGATAGTACTGAAGAGTATGAATTTAAACTTATATTATTATTTTTTTCTGACACGTGTTCCGGAACACCTTATGTGACATTGTTAAACTAATCAGGACTTGAGCTATTAAATACATTAAGGTATATACTGTAAATTCAGTTTATTCGCGAGAATTTTATTTTCGCATAATTACGCGAGAGCATTTACTCGCCAAAATAAAGTTTTCGCTAAATATACCTGCCTGATATTAAAATGCATCAAACAACACAAACGTTTAACTTAAACGAACACTCTTGAAAATATAGTATCGCGAATAATTGCATGAACCTCGATTCGCTAAAATAAAGTTCCGCGAATTTTTTTTTGATTTACAGTATTGTAAATGGAAGAAATATTGACAACTGAAATGATTCAGATTCTATGAATTAGAAATAAGAGACAGATCAAAACAACATTTTATAATTTATTATTTTTGAATTTCTCAAAGATCTTAGATGTTTTAACGTCAAATTTGAAAATAAAATCCAGCGAAGCCCGGATAGTTTTTTTCTGTTTGACAACCAGCATTCTGTACTACATTTACAAGCTCTCTCATCTCAACTTCTTACCCCCAAAGTTGAATTCCAGTTGTGTGAAACCGGAATTTTACTTTTCGGAGACTGTTGGACTGGACAGAGATTACAATAGTTTCCCCGCAGTTTCTCCTCTCACCACTGAACGCGGAAATTTCATTGTGACCGGAAAGAAAACAAACAGTTATTGAAAAAAAGCCACTAAGCAAAGCCAACTTTTGCAATCATTCTTTTTTCGAATTTTTGGTATGGACAATTTCATATAACTGCGGGTCGTCCTTGCTTTAAATGTGTAAAGATCACTTATTAATTTGACGTGTTGTATCCATATTTCTGGACAATATAATAAACTGTTATTATTAATTATACGAAGCTTTATATGACATTATGCATATATTATCTATAGAACTGATATCGGGCCTCCATGGCCTAGTGATTAGCGTGTTCGACTTCGAATCGAAGGGCTCGGGGTTCGAATCCACACAGCGCCACTCCGCGGTTAGCCGTCCGTCTTTCGGATGAGACAGTAAAAACCGAGGTCCAGTGTCACAGTAAGTGTTGGCACCTTGAAGAACCTTTTCTGCTCTACGGCCAGCAGTGCCGGGCATAGACAAAAATTGTCGCCCTTCACCGGCACACGGTGACGTCTCCATATGAGTGGAATATTCTTGAATGGGGTGTTGAACAACAATACAACAACAACAACATACCACTGATATCAAGTCTCATTGATATTCGGTTGATACATGCTTATCCTTTCTGCAATTTTTTTACGATTCGAATTGTTACTGGTGTTTCCATGATCAATTATATTTGAATTGACAAATTCTATATTCCGTAATGTCTTGCTTATTGCCCACTCCGTTGTATAGTCCGCACATCACATGATATCCCATTTATATTTTAAAGTCCTCGGATAGCCCGCGGGCTATATACTGCAATAACATTGCACTCACTATTAATTGTAAGCCTAAGCCACTTTAAGTAGGATCTACACATGTGCTTCGGGTATGTAATGGTATATTTGTAGTGAACATAGTTGTAGCATGCGTATTTATAGTAATAAATCATTTTAAAATACATGTATGTCTAATTTTGTTGTTTTTGTTTTCACCTGTGAGGCAAACAAATTTCGAATTAGAAAGACATTATATAGCCCACATGTTTTGATGTTTGTTTTTTTTGGTTTTTTTTTTTTGGTTTTTTTTTTTTGAAAAACATTTCACCAGATAGCCCGCACTAGAGGATCTTTCTAAGTTTCCAAACGTTTAACCGGCGGGAAATGCGCAAAACTTTATGGTACCATTGTTTTATTAACGAAAAAACATATTATCCTTAAAGAATGCTGCCCCATTTTACCCGAATATATAAACAGTTTTACCGCGTTTGACACTTTACTGAACCCGAAAGGTTTACAAGGACTGTTTTGAATAGACAATGGTACTACTTGTTTTCGCTTGTGGTAATACATGTAGAATTACTAGTAGTCCCAGCAACTGATTCCCTTTTTGGTATAGGTCTAGACGGAAGCAGTAGCTATGTGAGGTATGCACCAGTAACGTTGTGAAACCAGACATAAGGACGGCTTGTCCTGAATTCCCAAAATTTGAATTGTTATGTACTGTATATATAAACCTCAATGTTAAGTAGATCTACGGGAAATATAATCATTATTTATAACTCTGGTTTGATACTGTCTGGCGCCGATACTTGTAGAGAAACATGACATGGACTATTAGATGAGCTCCCGACATTTTGTAGGTAAGATTGATATCGATTTTGAAAAACACTATTTTTAAATGTCAAGCAACATTAGTGTTTGTTTCTTGTCTTATCAGATAATATAAACATAGGCACTGGGTTACGGAGATTGCTCAGCTATGCTTTGTCTACCTTAATTCATTCTGTTCTGCTGGGCTTCTGACGTATCAATGTTGATGTGACATAGTGTCCAGAATGTAGACGGAGCATTTAAAAAAATGAATATTCGTACCAATGACGAACTGTTGAAGACCAGAAGAATAAATGTATAATTCATAAACGTTTTTCTAAAGAGGAAAATTGAGGAGACTGAATTTCCATTTTAGTTTGAAAGAAATCTTTCTACTGCTTCATTTCTATGCCCGGTATTTCTCGTGTAAGAGAGCATGTGTATATATATTTCTACCACAACACACGTAGTTTAACGATTCAAATGGCTGTCTAATCGAGGTTGTCATTGGTTAAATAAATCGATAAAGCAAACGTTGATGACCACTTCCTAGCGGTTTGATTGGCGGATACGTCAGGAAAATCATTTACGACGTCTTAAATTGAAGTCATTATATTTGACGCAGATATATATATATATATATATATATATATATATATATCTGCTACATACATGTATACACACAGAACCACGACACATGAATGCAGAATCTTTTGAAACACAAATGGAACCGAAAATGCTATGGTCAGAAATCTAGCCCTGATCCCCGTTCTTTGGATGAACACACGGAGCCTATACAGGGATTTTCTTGAACAATTTTACCGATTGCTGTTGTTGTATTGAATATATCATTTATGTAGAGACATCACCCAAAATCCGAGGAGAGCGTCTTTAAACTATGTTCGATACTTATGACCATTTAACAATGAGTTTTTGTTAACGTGCTGACACTTATTATGGTGTGGGTTTTTTTTTTTGCTGTCTCATCCTAGAGGTTTAAGAAGCCAGCATCCTCCGCCGAACGGATTCATACTCAATATCCCCAATGTAACTTTATGTCAGCAGATCCAGGTCAATTTTCTATTTTAAGGCTATTTTAGTCTACCTCATTTTTTGAAAGAAAAGCTTGTTACACAAGCTCAACCCGGAGAAAATACTTGGGACATGAGGATTTGTTCTATAGCAAAGCTCATTTTACGAAAAAAAATATATAAACTTTTCCAACTCATTAGATTTCTATTAATCCATAAAAACACTCCTGAAGATAGTCAGTGTTAGCTTTGTCTGTTAACTAGAAGGGGGGATAACTTAGTAAATATTTCACATGGAGTTTTTGTTATAGAGCTTGTCAATAACAAAATTCGACTGATTAAAAAGAAAAAAATGACTCCTCGACGATTTTTCAAGCTTTCGATCGGATATATATGCCTGCAAATCTACAAAAGACCACATCTCCATTAATATTTGGTGAATTATTTTGGCTATTAAAATTTAGTCAATTGCAATAGACCTCGTGACATTTCAAATTAATCAGTTGAAAAGCACATAGGTATCAGAGTATTAAATGTATACGTAACTCTTCAAGGAGCCATTACTCCGTAAATAGCTGGCGGATAATTTTGCCACTCCGCGGTTGGCCGTCCCTGTCTTTCGGATGAGACAGTAAAA